>CAUJBZ010000343.1:0-172199 GCA_963082915.1 Dolichopus griseipennis | reverse complement strand
AAGTTTCATAAAATTTGATTTTGCATTGGTTTTGGTACGTAGAACCTAATTGTATCTTTATGTATCTTATGATAAATTAATCCATTATGTAATTAATGTGAGGAATTTTGTTTTATTTCTTATTTCCGTATATACTCCAGTTCTGGATATTGGCTTTGACATATAGTCAACTTATGCTCAAAGCGACTCTTCTAACACAAACATTGTATCCACGTGTTACATACATTTACCTTCTCTGTGATTTTTCCATCTGCTTTATGCTGCATTAAAATTTCGCTGAGCCCATTTGCCATCGCAGTGTAACTCAGTTTTGTGTTCAGGATTAAATATAGAAATAGCTGGTCTTTCAATTAATTTCAATTTTAAATTATTAAATGCATTTATTTCTTCTTCATCTATTACAAAGGATGTATTCTTTTTCACATTTCTTGCAATGTCTATGTGTACAAAATTATAAAAAATTTACGGAAATATGAACACATTACTAAGAAACCTTATAATTCTTTTAAATTTTCTGAAAGGGATATATTATCAATTGCTTTAACATTAGTTAAATTTGGTTCTACACCAATTGTATTAATTGTATACCCTAAATTCATTCTGAATTCATAATTCATTAAGTACAGAAGTAATAAAAAAAAAAAATATATTTAAATATCACGTGTAGAAAAAAAAAAAAAAAAAGAAAATAAATTTCTTTTTATATTGAAATTGGATCTTTATTACTAAAATTAATTGAGGAAAAAAAAAAAGCAAAAATCAGCAATATTAATAGTTGTTCCAACAACTATGGATTGCCATAAATGTAGAGTGAAAATTCGAGGAGAAACTGGCGTAAAATGTGCTGGAGTATGTGGTAAAATTTACCACTGCCAACCTAAATGTTCGGGATTGGACCAGTCAACTCTAGGAATTTTAGATGTAAATTCACGTTTAAAATATATATGTGATGAATGTATAATGTACATACAAAATATTGATCTGGTATTACAAGAAATGGAAAGATCAGTGAAGAAGAACAATGATTATCTAGTGGAATACAAAGAGGAATTTGACCGGGCTATTAAAAATAATGAAAGGGAAATAATTGGATTACTAAAGGCGGTAGAGGAGAGATATATGGAACGGTTACAACATATTAAAACGGAACAAAAATATGAAATTGAAAAAATGAATAAATTAACGGAAACATTCAAAATGGAAAGTGAAAAAATAAATACCAGTATAAAAACATCAATACTCAAGAACGATGAACTGTGTACTGAATTGCAAACATATAGCAATAAAAATTTAAAAAATGAAAATGTAGGTCAAAATGTATCGTTTGCCGAAATATTAAAAAATGCAAGTGTCAGCAAAAAAACTGTGCCATCCATAAAAAAAGTTGTGCCTTTGATTGTGAAACCTAAGCAAAATCAAAAATGTGAACAAACTAAAGTGGATTTAAGTAAAAAAGTCGACCCAAAAAATCTAAAAATCAAAAATGTCGAAAATAGAAAAAATGGTATGGTACTAATTGAAACCGAAACAAAAGAAGAACGTGAAAAAATAAAAAATTTGTTAGAAAAAAAAATGGGAGATTATGAAATAAAAGTGCCAATTGAAACCAAACCAAGAGTGGAAATCATTCACATGGGAGTCAATTATAAAGAAGATGAATTAATAAACAAATTAAAGGCTCAGAATCCTATCTTAGAACATAGTGTGATGAAAGTGATAAAAATTTATGAGGCAAGGAAAACAAACCATACAAGGTATAATGCCATAGTAGAAATAGATAAGGACACTTTCCCAAAGATAATTGGAAATGAAAAGGTCTCAATTGGATGGGAGCGCTGCAAAGTTTTTGACGCTATACGGGTTCTACGCTGTTTCAAATGCAAAGGCTTTAACCATAAATCTGCGGATTGTAAAAATGATGAGATTTGTGTCAAATGTCATCAGAAGCATAAAAGTGCTGAATGTAAAAAGGATGACATCAATAAATGCATAAATTGTCTAAAAGTGAATGAGAAGCTAAAACTTGGTTTAAATGTTGATCATAATACCTTTAGTGTGATGTGTCAGGTTTATCAAAAAAAGCTGAGTATTAAAAAACAAAAGATTGGATATTAGCAATTAAAGACTAAATTTACGGAAAACAACAACTTATCTAATCTTGATAATTTTGATATGAAAGAAAATGGGAATAAAACTAATAATAATAATAATAATAATAAAAATTATAATAATAATAATAATAATAATAATAATAATAATAATAATAATAATAATAATAAAAATAATAATAATAATAATGATAATAATAATAATAATAATAAAAATAATAATAATAATAATGATATTAATAATAATAATAATAATAATGATATTAATAATAATAATAAAACTGATAACGATAGAATTGCTGATATTAGTACAACAGGGACGGTAATAAAAACTGTTAAAAAAATAGTCAAACCAAAAGATGATTCATCAAATATTAAAACCAAAAATAATAGAAATATTTTAAATTTTTTATCTTTCACAAAGAAAATACATAAAAATATCACTACTGCGAAAAAATCTATAGTTGATGTAGCTAATCCAAATAAAATTAAAAAAATTGATTGCGTGGTTTCAAAAAATGAAGATAAAGAAAAGAATAAAACTTGCATTTCTCCAAGCAAACTCCAAATGCCAGATAACAAATATTCAAATTGGACTAAGGGAGAAACGCTCTGCCCAAACATTGAAAAAAATGTACAGGGAAATAGTAAAACATACATCGATCCATTGGTCCCTCCTATTGTTAGACTAACAAGAAAAGCAATTGATACTGGTGATAATGTTTATGCAATTTCAAGACTAAGAGACCACAGAATTTATAACAATGTAAGGCTGTTTTTATCATATTTCCATGACAAGGATGATATTTGCTATGAAGGTGTCACTCAGACTAGTTTAAAAATACTAATTCATCAAGAGGGATTGCCAAATAACTACAAAGAACTTTCTCAACTTTATTTTATTTATCATGACAATACAGGAGTATCTAGAAAAGAAGCAATTCAAGACCTAGCTTATTACAGGAGGCATATTGATAATAAATACAGAGAATATTTGCAGAAAACAAGAGAAACTTGGCAAAATTATATGATTAGTAAACCTTGATGTTCAATACACTCTCAAATTTAAATATTGTGCATTTTAATGCCAGAAGTCTCAGAAAAAATATTACCGAAATAGAATCATATATAAAAATTAAAAAATGTATTGACATAATTATGATTGGTGAAACTTGGATATACTCTGATGAGGAGATATTTTTTAATATTCCTGGGTATACAGCTTTATTTAATTCAAATAATTTAAATAGAGGAGGCGGGGCTGCTATTTATGTCAAACAAAACATACAATATAAAATATTAGAAGTCATAGAACAGTTTAATACCATAATTATATCATTATGCGGTACTAGTCCAGTTATTAAACTTGCGGTTTGTTACAAAAGTCCTAGTGAAAATAATAATACATTTATATCACATTTAGAATCAATTTTTAATAGATATAAAAATATTGTTATGGTTGGCGATACTAACATTGATTTATTATCTGATACGGAACTCTCTAGATCCTACAAAACAATGCTAGAATCTAATGCTGTAGATGTAAAGAACAATTTAAGAAAGGAAAATGCTACTAGAGTTACAGAAAGCACTTGCACAATTATTGATCATGTTCTATCAAATTTAAAAAATGAAAAGTATGATTTTAAAATTTCTACTGAAGATGTTGTTAACTTAGACCATAAAGCCATTCAAATAAGGATAAATAAAGTTATAAAAAAACGTGAGCCCATTTTCAATAAGGAACTAATCGTTACAGATATCAAAAAATACAAAACTCAAGTTAGCAGTCTACTTTTAACAAATAATTGTGATAGTGTAGTTAATCTCATGAAAATATTACAATTGGCCAAAGAGAACTCCACTGAAAAAAAAGTAATAAGAATAAGAAAAAATAATGATTGGATGACTAAAGAAATAATGAACCTCATCCAAAAAAGAAATAAAGTATTTAAAAACTTAAAGAAAAACCCTAACTCCCCAGAAATTCAAGCCAAATTTAAAAAATTGAAAAATAGTGTCACTAAGGAAATAAAGAGAGAAAAGCAAAATTATTTTAACAATAAAATCTACTTAGCTGGGTCTGATCATAGAAAAATGTGGGAAGTGCTAAACAACTGTATGCTAAAAAGGTCGTCTAATTGCAGTAAAGTTATCAATGAAATAAATAACAATGGCATTAAAATATGTGATAATTTCGGTATTGCTAATACTTTTAACACGTATTTTAGTGAAATTGGAAACAAGTTGGCGGATAATATTATTGATGCAGAAAAATACACAGTAAAAAACACAATTACTGAACGATCTATTTATCTAAGAAAAACAAATGAAATAGAAGTATTATAAATCATTAAGCTGCTAAAAAATAGTTCACCAGGTGTTGATGGCATAACAGCATCAAATCTAAGACATGTGGCAACCATTATAGCACCCAAGCTCGCTTACTTAATAAATTATTGTTTAACAACTGGTATTTATCCTGAATGTCTAAAATCAAGTATGGTTGTGCCAATATACAAATCAGGAGCAACCAATGATGTATCAAATTACAGGCCTATTACTTTAACAAGTTGCTTGGGAAAAATATTTGAAAAAATAATAAATAATAGAATACAGAATTTTATTCAAAAGGTAGTAGGTTTTGATGATAATCAATTTGGATTTCAAAAAGATATTGGAACCGATTCGGCAGTCTTAGCATCAACAAACTCTATAGTGAGCAAATTAGATGCAGGGAACTATGTATGTTCAGTATTCGTTGATTTAAAAAAAGCATTCGATACAGTTGATCATAGAATCCTGTTAAACAGACTCTATGAAATCGGTATAAGAGGAACAGCTCTGGATCTTCTTAGATCTTATTTACAAAATAGGAAAATAGCTACAAGAGTTAATGATGTATTGAGTAACCAGTGTAGTATAAACATAGGTGTTCCACAAGGATCAGTGCTCGGGCCTACTTTGTATCTGCTTTACATCCATAACATCCAATGTGCTAATTTACAAGCCGATTACAAGATATTTGCGGATGACACATTGCTCATTTACAGTGCTAAAACCAGAGATGAATTAGAAAGAATAATAAATGAGGATTTGTACAAATATATTAATTGGCTTAAAGGCAACAAATTAAGTATAAATGCTGATAAAACTAAATTTATCACATATAAAATGAGGAATAAAGCTGATATAAATCTAAAAATATTAATAAACAATGTCCAAATTGAAAGAGTTGATACATATAAATACCTTGGTGTAATAATTGATGAAAAACTGAGATGGGAAAATCATATCAATAAAATAGCATCCAAAATTGCGCCAATGCTTGGTGCCATTAAAAGAAGTGGAATTAAACTAAACAGGAAAGCTGCCAATAATATATATCATGCTCATATCATGTCACATATTAGGTATAATATATGTAACTGGTCCAGTTGCGCTACATGGCTGAAAGACAAAGTCAGTACTTTGATAAACAGAGCAATAAAAAATTTATACGAGTTTAGCTGGCTGACACCAACAGTAGAAATTTATAAAAAAACGGGATATTTGATGCTTCCGGAAATTATTATTATGGAAAAAGCCAAATTAATTTTTAAACTGGAAAAAGGAATTTACAGGAAGAATATTAATGTTACAAAAAGAAATAGTGTACATAACTATAACACCAGAAGCCTGAACTATTTAAATCATACAAGATCTAGAACGGAGTTATCTCACAGCAGCGGATTATCCTCAGCTATAAGAATCTATAATAAGCTACCAAATGATCTTAAACAGACCTCTAACATCAAATTATTTGTTAAAAATCTGAAGTACCTACTAAAGCGGGATACCATATTGCTTGACAGCGTTATGCAGAATGAATAATTGTATTAACATAATAATAATTTAATTAATAGTATATAACTTTAATAACTTATATATATATATATTTATATATTGATATATATTATACACGTATACATGTATTTTTTTGCTTGTCTTTATTTAGTTTAGTTTTAGGTTAATCTGTGTTATTTTATACCAAAATCAATCAATTGTTTTGTTTATAGCACAGTTAAAATAAAAAAAAAAAAAAATAAAAAAGTATTATAATATGTTATATAAAAGTAAAACTATAAAAAAAAGCATTTGTAATAGACAATAAGAAAGCTAAATAAAGTATATCAATTTAAAAATTTAAAAAAAAAAAAAAATAAATAGATTATTATATATAATCTTAGTATAGATATACTAAGTAGAAATAATAAAAATAATTATTTATTTATTTATTGATTTATTGTTAAAAATTTACTTAGTGATATACATATGTTTTTGTTTTCTTAGGCTTTAACATTTATTTTTGTTTTTTATGTTTTTTTTTTTATTTTTTTCTAACTGTGAAAAAAGCAAAACTTATAGTTTTGGTGTAAAACTCCCAGCCAAAACATAGTTTTTTGGCAGCCATTATTTTAGGGAAGGAATCCCTATCCACTTCAATTATTGCATTTTGCATTCCCTTGTTATACTTTGTTATCACGTTTAATTTAACTACTTTTAAATCACTCATTTCTATAAAACTATTTTGTTTTTTTAGTTTATCTATTATTTCATTTTCAGTAAATTTATTGTTCACATGCATTCACCTTTTCGCTTTAATTTTTGAAGACTTTCGTAATTTTGTGCATTTTATCAATTTATTTTTTTTTGAAAATTTTTAACTTCATCTAACCTCTTCATGTAATTATTTTCGATGGCTCTAAGTAATTCCATAACTCGTTATGTATTATTGCCGTTTCAAAGTCTTCTTTGTATTGCTTGAGATGTTAATTATTATCCGCTTGTTCCATATTTTGCGATACCATATCTACATCTTGAATGTACTGGAGACAGTCATCACAGATAAATTTGATATTTTGGTTTGCGTGGATTTATCCACACCAGATAACAAATATACTTAAATTTGTTTTAAAAATTTGATTTATTGAAAAGAATTATTTTATTTATAAGAAATTTTATTTTTTTATTTATTATGCTTAGGTTGCAATTTGTAATATGGTAAATTATTTTTCAATTCTAATATGCTGACGATAATTAATTGTAGACATATCGTCAGCAATTTCGTGTGAACCTGTACAAACATGTTTTATCATATTTTTATAAAATTGAAGCTTGATGCGTTATCCCCTTTAAAGAAAAGTTGCTGGATTTTTATAATGTTATGTTCTTGCAGATTATGAAGATATTTGACATTGACTCTGTGGTTTTTTTGCGTCATGTTTGTTTGAAGAAACGCTGGTAGAACTTCTGATGTTTTTATTGCGTTGTTTGAGAATGTTAGATTTTTGACTTGGATCGTCTCTTTGGAGTATTTCATGAAATAATTACCTAATAGATTTTTTACCTAATTATAATTTTCACGAGACTGATACAAGTGATTGTAGTAGTTGCTATTGCAATAACTACGAAAAGCATTAAGATCTTCTTGTATCTGTTTAGAAGTGAAACCAATTTTAATGTGATACTTAAAATAAAGGTCATACAATTCCTTGTAATTTGATGGTAACCCTTCATTATGTATCAACACAAGTAAATTTGTTCTTGTTTTACTCTCAGTTACGCGATTATTTTTGTCATCGTGCAAAAATGCAAGAAATAGCCTCACATAATTTAGAATTTTTTCACTCTAAATCTGAGTCATTCTTACAATTGGAGGTAAAAGAGCTTTTAACGAGAAATTAGCTTTAAGGTTATTATTATTATTATTTTTAGTATTATTGTTATTAGTATTAGTAATATCATTATTAACATTATTATTGTTATTATTATTATTGTCATTTTTATTATTGTCATTATTACTATTATTATTATTATTATTATTATTATTAATAGTATTAGTATTATTATTATTAATATTATTATTATTACTATTCTTATTGTCATTATTATTATTATTATTATGATTATTATTATTATGATTATTATTATTATTGTTATTATTAATATTATTATTATTATTAGCATTCTTAATAATATTAAAAGAAGCTGTTGTGTTTTGACTCGGATGTGTTTTTTTTTATGATTGTTAAAAGAAACGGCAAACGGGTTTAAAAGAAGTGTTTTCTGTTGAGTAGAAAGTTTATTATTATGTTTTAAAATTGTGTTGGAAGTGTTTTTATTGTCTATGAATTTTTTTATTATAGTGGCTTTTTTCCATCTTTTGTAATTCATTATTTCACAAATTTTGGATTCGGGTACCATAACTTTAAAAGACCTATATTTAGGTTTAAATCTAAAATTTTTAGGAGTAATATTAGTTATTTGTATATCATTATTATTTAACTTAAATGTATTTTTCAGAAACTTACTGAGGTAACTAGGAGTTGTTGATGCAGCCAATTTTGTAAAAAACAATGAATGCAAACCCATTTTGCATTCGTTTATAACCTTAGTTGATTTAAGCCTTTGTTTTGTACTTCCTTGTCAAGTAGTAGTGTAAAACGAACTTCATTGGCTACTTTGAAGCAGAAAATTAATGGAGATGAAAGTGATGCAGATGAAGCAGGAATTCAGTTCAAAATAACGGAGGAACCGCATTGTAGTAATTCATCATGTAAAGAATTATTTTCTTTTACTGCTTTTGAATTTTCTAAGGATTTAATATATTTTGAATCTATAACATCATGCGTCAAATTACTTGAATATTCGTTTTTGAATTAATCGGGTTGAAAATGAAAGCATTTTGAAAATTACTGAATTGAACTGGTTCATCCGTTGAGTCCATACATCTTTTGAATTTTGACATAGATAAAATTGGTTGTATCTAAAAGTATCAAAATATCTATCCAAACTAGCATCTAGTTTGACACCCATATTAATAATTTCTTTTCTTAGTGATCCAATTTCTCCATTTAAATTCTTTGAATCATTTGTCTGGCTGAACTTTGAGGCGAAGAGTTCTTGAAGTTGTAGATTAATTGAAGATTTAAGATCACTCGTCAAAGTTTTTATTGATTCACTAGTATTGAATATGGTAAGAAGCTCTTCTATTTTTGGAATTGATTACTGCGACAAAGAAGCTTTTTGTTTGTTAGGCCTTCTGCTCAAAGATGCATTAAGGGACTCTTAGTCCTTTGCCATCTTGTTAAATGACGCCGAATTACATTTGATTGTGTCATTACATTTTCATGCGAGTCCTGCATATTCATCTTTAATATTTTTAAATGAGGTTTTCACATCATCTAAAATCATTTTGATGCTTGAATGAAAATCCAAGCATGACTCACATACAAAAAATTGAGCGAGAAATGCCGAGTACCAGCCTCCTCTGGGAGAATTTATACAAACTCCATGGAAACGTTTCTTAAAGAAACTGTTACATATTACAGATTCAGTTTTAGAATCGTATACTGAACAGTTAGCGCTATCACATTTGATTGACTCCATTTTGATACTTAATATTTTTTGTTGTTTTTTTTTTTTTTTGTTTTTTTTTTTTTTTGTTGTAAGTTATTTTCGTAAAAATTAGTTGGTTAACTTCTTTTTTTTTTTTTGTTTATTAAGTAATAGCACTTTAAATTTAGATCAATGTTAGTATAAGCAGTTTATTATAAAAAATTTTAAAATAACATTTATTACACTTAAATTTATACAAGATACTATTTTGAAACTAAGCAGTTTTTTCTAAACAAAAAAAAGTTTTTATTTTTTATACCCTACACCTATAGAATAGGTAAAGGGGTATATTAACTTTGGTATGGTGTTTGTAACCACCTAAAGGAAGCGAGCTAGATATGGAAAAGTATATATATTTGTGATCAGCGTGACCGCCTGAGTCGATATAGCCATGTCCGTCCGTAGGCACGATAACTCAAAAAATAATGGAGCTATCTTGATGAAATTTTAACTGTAGATTACTAGGACTGAAAGTACGGCGGGGATTGCATATGGGCGAAATCGGCCCATGGGTTCGGATTCTGGACCTTTTAATCGGTTTCAGGGCTAACGAACAAATATAAAAAATCACGATAACTCAACAACTAATGATGCTATCTTCATCAAATTTGTGCTGTAGGTTCCTAGTAATGAAACTACTTCGGGAATTGCGTAAGGTCGGGATTGGACCATGGGTTCGGAACCTAGAACTTTTTGATCGAATATAGGCCAAACGAGCATAATTCCGAAACCAATGAAGATAGAACCTCCAAAATTAGTATCAAGGTGTCCCTTCCTATTTCCTAAGTGTCTTGTGAATTTGGGTCCCATTGGGGTAGTGGGTGGGGGACCAGCCACACATTTCCGAAGAACTTAAAGCTTATCTTTAAAATTAAGAAAGATAGCAACTTGAAAAAATGTAGAAGTATCAAATTTGGCACAAGAGTGTTCTTTACTATTCTCTTGTGTGTTCCCCTAATTTGGGATCAATTGGAGTGGTGGTTCTGTACCCCTCTCAGACCTCCCAAGTTTAAAAGGCTTATAATCGAAATTACTAAAAATAGTCCCTTAAAATTAGGATAGACCGTTGAAATTGTGTACAAGAGTTAACTAGTACTATAAGTACAGCGCGGACTATATAAGGGCGAAATCAGCCGAACGGTTCGGATTCCGGACCTTTTAATCGATGTCAGGGCTAACGAACATATATAAAAAATCACGATAACTCAACAACTAATGAGGCTATCTTCATCAAATTTGTGCTGTAGGTTACTAGTAATGAAACTACTTCGGGAATTGCGTAAGGCCGGGATTGGACCATGGGTTCGGAACCTAGAACTTTTTGATCGAATTTAGGCCAAACGAGCATAATTCCGAAATCAATGAAAATAGAACCTCCAAATTTGGTATCAGGGAGTCCCTTCCTATTTCGTAAGTGTCTTTGAAATTTGGGCCCCATTGGAGTAGTGGGTCGGGGACAAGCCACTCAGTTCCGAGGACCTTAAAGCATATTTTCGAAATTAATAAAGATAGTAACTTGAAACAAATGTAGAAGCTTCAAATTTGGCCCAGGGTGTTCTTTACTATTTCTTGCGTGCCCCCCTAATTTGGGATCAATTGGAGTGGTGGTTCAGAACCTCTCTTAGACCCCCCAATGTGTAAAAGCTTATCATCGAAATTAATAAAACTAGGAACTTAAAATTAAGATAGAACGTTCCAATTGTGTACAAGGGTTAACTAGTATTGAAAGTATGACGGGACTGCATATGGACGAGATCGTACCATAATTTCGGGTTCTGGAACCCTTGAAAAGTTCAAGGACTAACAAACATATATCTTAAAAACACCATAACTCAAAAAATAATGCCAGTATTTTGATGAAATTTAACACTAGGTTACTAGTAATGAAAGTACCATGGGAATTGGTTGTGGTCAAGTTTAATTTTGAAGCCAAACAATATATTTCCTATGTCCTATGTGTCTCCGAAATCTAGACTTAATTGTAGTGGTTCAGCTATGTTCAAAGGTACTTCCTGCATTAATGTAAAATTTATTTTTATATTTAAATGAATTATATGAAAAGGTGTAAATTTGTAATTGTATTTTAGAAATACATTTATTGCATATTTTGCGTTTATAAGCTTTTCTATTAGATATAAACTAACCATTTAAAATAATTGCAATTTTTAAAAATCTGGATTATTAAATATATTATGCTTTGATTATCTTTTTATCACAAAATTTAATAATTAGAATTTTTTCATTTTGTAATTGAATTGGAATAAATATATTTTCATTTATTTCAAGTTTGTTTGTTTTTTAATATTTTTATACCCTACACCTATAGAATAGGTAAAGGGGTATATTAACTTTGGTATGGTGTTTGTAACCACCTAAAGGAAGCGAGCTAGATATGGAAAAGTATATATATTTGTGATCAGCGTGACCGCCTTAGTCGATATAGCCATGTCCGTCCGTCCGTCCGTCCGTCCGTCCGTCCGTCCGTCCGTAGGCACGATAACTCAAAAAATAATTGAGCTATCTTGATGAAATTTTAACTGTAGGTTACTAGGACTGAAAGTACGGCGGGGATTGCATATGGGCGAAATCGGCCCATGGGTTCGGATTCTGGACCTTTTAATCGGTTTCAGGGCTAACGAACAAATATAAAAAATCACGATAACTCAACAACTAATGACGCTATCTTCATCAAATTTGTGCTGTAGGTTACTAGTAATGAAACTACTTCGGGAATTGCGTAAGGTCGGGATTGGACCATGGGTTCGGAACCTAGAACTTTTTGATCCAATTTAGGCCAAACGACCATAATTCCGAAACCAATGAAGATAGAACCTCCAAATTTAGTATCAGGGTGTCCCTTCCTATTTCCTAAGTGTCTTGTGAATTTGGGTCCCATTGGAGTAGTGGGTCGGGGACCAGCCACACATTTCCGAAGACCTTAAAGCATATCTTAAAAATTAATAAAGATAACAACTTGAAAAAATGTAGAAGCTTCCAATTTGCCACAAGGGTGTTCTTTACTATCTCTTGCGTGTTCCCCTAATTTGGGATCAATTGGAGTGGTGGTTCTGTACCCCTCTCAGACCTCCCAAGTTTTAAAGGCTTATAATCGAAATTACTAAAAATAGTTACTTAAAATTAGGATAGACCGTTCAAATTGTGTACAAGGGTTAACTAGTACTATAAGTACAGCGCGGACTATATAAGGGCGAAATCAGCCCAACGGTTCGGATTCCGGACCTTTTAATCGATGTCAGGGCTAAGGAACATATATAAAAAATCACGATAACTCAACAATTAATGAGGCTATCTTCCTGAAATTTGTGCTGTAGGTTATTGGCAGCGAAACTACGGCGGTGATTACGTACGGTGAGGATTGGAAAATGGGTTCGGAACTTAGAACTTTTTGATCGAATTTAGGCCAAACGAGCATAATTCCGAAACCAATGAAGATAGAACCTCCAAATTTAATATCAGGGTGTCCCTTCCTATTTCGTAAGTGTCTTTGAAATTTGGGCCCCATTGGAGTAGTGGATCAGGGACCAGCCACTCAGGTCTTAGGCCCTTAAAGCATATTTTCGAAATTAATAAAGATAGTAACTTGAAACAAATGTAGAAGCTTCAAATTTGGCCCAGGGTGTTCTTTACTATTTCTTGCGTGCCCCCCTAATTTGGGATCAATTGGAGTGGTGGTTCAGAACCTCTCTTAGACCCCCCAATGTGTAAAAGCTTATCATCGAAATTAATAAAACTAGTAACTTAAAATTAAGATAGAGCGTTCCAATTGTGTACAAGGGTTAACTAGTATTGAAAGTATGACGGGACTGCATATGGGCGAAATCGTACCATAATTTCGGGTCCTGGAACCCTTGAAAAGTTCAAGGACTAACAAACATATTTCTTACAAACACCATAACTCAAAAAATAATGCCGGTATTTTGATGAAATTCAACAGTAGGTTACTAGTAATGAAAGTACCATGGGAATTGGTTGTGGTCGAGTTTAATTTCGAAGCCAAAGAATATATTTCCTATGTCCTATGTGTCTCCGAAATCTAGACTTAATTGTAGTGGTTCAGCTATGTTCAAAGGTACTTGCTGCATTTATGTAAAATTTATTTTTATATTTAAATGAATTATATCAAAAGGTGTAAATTTTTAATTGTATTTTAGAAATACATTTATTGCATATTTTGCGTTTATAAGCTTTTCTATTAGGTATATAAACTAACCATTTAAAATAATTGCAATTTTTAAAAATTTGGATTATTAAATATATTATGCTTTAATTATCTTTTTATCACAAAATTTAATAATTAGAATTTTTTCATTTTGTAATTGAATTGGAATAAATATATTTTCATTTATTTCAAGTTTGTTTGTTTTTTAATATTTTTAAATAGATAAATTGGTAAGAATTTGTAGTATTTTTTAATAGATAGGGTAATTAGAAAATGTTTTTAGTATTATACAGTTAATTTGGTTAGCTATGTCTTACGATCAAATTAATAACAGCTTCTATGGTGTTAAAATGACTTATGGATATGTCCTTAAATTTGAACCAAATAGGTGTAGGGTATTTCTAAGTCGGTTGCACCGACTGACTGTTTCTTTACTTGTTAAATAGATAAATTAGTAAGAATTTGTAGTATTTTTTAATAGCTAGTGTAATTAGAAAATGTTTTTAGTATTATAAAGTTAATTTGGTTAGCTATGTCTTACGATCAAATTAATAACAGCTTTTATTGTGTTAAAATGACTTGTGGATATGTCCTTAAATTTGAACCAAATAGGTGTAGGGTATTTCTAAGTCGGTTGCACCAACTGACTGTTGCTTTACTTTGTTTTTTATACCCTTCACCTATAGAATAGGTAAAGGGGTATATTAACATTGGTATGGTGTTTGTAACCACCTAAAGGAAGCGAGCTAGATATGGAAAAGTATATATATTTGTGATCAGCGTGACCTCCTGAGTCGATATAGCCATGTCCGTCCGTCCGTCCGTCCGTAGGCACGATAACTCAAAGAAATAATGGAGCTATATTGATGAAATTTTAACTGTACGTTAGTACGACTGAAAGTACGGTGGGGATTGCATATGGGCGAAATCGACCCATGGGTTAGGATTCTGGACCTTTTAATCGATCGAAGGGCTAACGAATATATAAATATATAAAAAATCACGATAACTCAACAACTAATGATGCTATCTTCATCAAATTTGTGCTGTAGGTTACAAATAATGAAACTACGTCGAGGATTGCGTAAGGTCGGGATTGGACCATGGGTTCAGGACCTAGAACTTTTTGATCGAATTTAGGCCAAACGAGCATAATTCCGAAACCAATGAAAATAGAACCTCCAAAATTGATATCAGGGTGTCCCTTCTTATTTCCTTAGTGGTCTTTGATATTTGGGCCCCATTGGAGTAGTGGGTGGGGACCAGCCACTCAGTTCCGAGGACCTTAAAGCAAAATTTCGAAATTAATAAAGATAGTAACTTGAAACAAATGTTAAAGCTTCAAATTTTGCACAAAGGTGTTCTTTACAATCTCTTGTGTGTCCCCCCAAATTTGGGCTCAATTGGATTTGTGGTTCAGTAACCCTCTTAGACTTCTTAAATTTTAAAACACATTTCAGAAGACCTTAAAGCATAATTTTAAAATTAATAAAGATAGCATCTTGAAAAAATGTTAAAGCTTCAAATTTTGCACAAAGGTGTTCTTTACAATCTCTTGTGTGTCCCCCCAAATTTGGGCTCAATTGGATTTGCGGTTCAGTATCCCACTTAGACTTCTTAAATTTTAAAAGCTTATAATCAAAATTACTAAAAATAGTAACTTAAAATTAAGATAGAACGTTCAAATTGTGCACAACGGTTAACTAGTACTTAAAGTACAGCGGAGACTGCATAAGGACGAAATCATCCCAAGAGTTTGGATTCTGGACCTTTTAATCGGTCGAAGGGCTAACGAACATATATAAAAAATCACGATAACTCAACAACTAATGACGCTATCTTAATGAAATTTGTGCTGTAGGTTAGTGGTAATGAAGCTAAGGCGGCGATTGCGTACGGTGAGGATTGCACAATGGGATCGGAACTTAGAACTTTTTGACCGAATTTAGGCCAAACGAGCATAATTCCGAAACTAATGAAGATAGAACCTCCAAATTTGGTATCAGGGTGTCGCTTTCGATTTCCTTAGTGTCCTTGAAATTTGAGCCCAATTGGAGTAGTGGGTGGGGACCAGCCACTCAGTTCCGAGGACCTTAAAGCAAAATTTCGAAATTAATAAAGATAGTAACTTGAAACAAATGTAGAAGCTTCAAATTTGGCGTATGGGTGTTCTTTACGATTTCTTGCGTGACCCTCTAATTTTTGGATCAATTGGAGTGGTGGTTCAGTACCTATCTTAGACCCCCTTATGTGTTAGTTTATCATCGAAATTGATAAAACAAGTAACTTAAAATTAAGATATAACTTTCCAATTGTGTAAAAGGGTTAACTAGTATTGAAAGTATGACGGGGACTGCATATGGGCGAATCGTTCCATGGTTTCGGGTTCTGGAACCCTTGAAAAGTTCAGGGGCTAACAAACATATATCTTAAAAACACCATAACTCAAAAAATAATGCCGATATTTTGATGAAATTTAAACTCTAGATTACTAGTAATGAAAGTACCATGGGAATTGGTACTGGTCAAGCTTAGTCAATCAGTTCGGATTCTAGAAGCTTTTGATCGATTTGAGGCTGAACTAGTATAATTTCGAAGCCAAAGAATATTATTTCCTATGTCCTATGTGTCCCCGAAATTTAGACTTATTTGTAGTGGTTCAGCTATGTTCAAAGGTACTTGCTGCATTTATTTAAAATTTATTTTTATATTTAAATGAATTATATGAAAAGGTCTAAATTTGTAATTGTATTTTAGCAATACATTTATTGCATATTTTGCGTTTTTAAGCTTTTCTATTAGGTATATAAACTAACCATTTAAAATAATTACAATTTTGAAAAGTTTGGATTATTAAATATATTATGCTTTGATTAGCTTTCTATCACAAAATTTCATAATTAAAATTTTTTCTTTTTGTAATTAAATTGGAATAAATATATTTTCATTTATTTCAAATTTATTTGTTTTTTAATATTTTTAAATAGATAAATTAGTAAGAATTTGTAATATTTTTTAGGATATAGTGTATATAGAAAATGTTTTTAGTATTATAAAGTTAATTTGGTTAGCTATGTCTTACGATCAAATAAATAACAGCTTTTATGGTGTTAAAATGACTTATGGATATGTCCTTAAATTTGAACCAAATAGGTGTAGGGTATTTCTAAGTCGGTTGCACCGACTGACTGTTGCTTTACTTTTTTTTTATACCCTTCACCTATAGAATAGGTAATGGGGTATATTAACATTGGTATGGTGTTTGTAACCACCTTAAGGAAGCGAGCTAGATATGGAAAAGTATATATTTGTGATCAGCGTGACCTCCCGAGTCGATATAGCCATGACCGTCCGTCCGTCCGTCCGTCCGTAGGCACGATAACTCAAAAAAATAATGGAGCTATCTTGATGAAATTTTAACTGTAGGTTAGTACGACTGAAAGTACGGTGGGGATTGCATATGGGCGAAATCGACCCATGGGTTCGGATTCTGAACCTTTTAATCGATCGAAGGGCTAACGAGTATATAAATATATAAAAAATCACGATAACTCAACAACTAATGATGCTATCTTCATCAAATTTGTGCTGTAGGTTACAAATAATGAAACTACTTCGGGGATTGCGTAAGTTCGGGATTGGACCATGGGTTCAGGACCTAGAACTTTTTGATCGAATTTAGGCCAAACGAGCATAATTCCGAAACCAATGAAGATAGAACCTCCAAAATTGATATCAGGGTGTCCCTTCTTATTTCCTTAGTGGTCTTTGATATTTGGGCCCCATTGGAGTAGTGGGTCGGGGACCAACCACACATTTCAGAAGACTTTAAAGCATATCTTTAAAATTAATAAAGATAGCAACTTGAAAAAATGTTAAAGCTTCAAATTTGGCACAAGGGTGTTCTTTACAATCTCTTGTGTGTCCCCCCAAATGTGGGCTCAATTGGAGTGGTGGTTCAGTATCCCTCTTAGACTTCTTAAATTTTAAAAGCTTATAATTGAAATTACTAAAAATAGTAACTTAAAATTAAGATAGAACGTTCAAATTGTGCACAACGGTTAACTAGTACTTAAAGTACCGCGGGGACTGCATAAGGGCGAAATCAGCCAAAGAGTTCGGATTCTGGACCTTTTAATCGGTCGAAGGGCTAACGAACATATATAAAAAATCACGATAACTCAACAACTAATGACGCTATCTTAATGAAATTTGTGCTGTAGGTTAGTGGTAATGAAGCTACGGCGGCGATTGCGTACGGTGAGGATTGCACAATGGGATCGGAACTTAGAACTTTTTGACCGAATTTAGGCCAAACGAGCATAATTCCGAAACCAATGAAGATAGAACCTCCAAATTTGGTATCAGGGTGTCGCTTTCGATTTCCTTAGTGTCCTTGAAATTTGAGCCCAATTGGAGTAGTGGGTGGGGACCAGCCACTCAGTTCCGAGGACCTTAAAGCAAAATTTCGAAATTAATAAAGATAGTAACTTGAAACAAATGTAGAAGCTTCAAATTTGGCGCATGGGTGTTCTTTACGATTTCTTGCGTGACCCTCTAATTTTTGGATCAATTGGAGTGGTGGTTCAGTACCTATCTTAGACCCCCTTATGTGTTAGTTTATCATCGAAATTGATAAAACAAGTAACTTAAAATTAAGATATAACTTTCCAATTGTGTAAAAGGGTTAACTAGTATTGAAAGTATGACGGGGACTGCATATGGGCGAATCGTTCCATGGTTTCGGGTTCTGGAACCCTTGAAAAGTTCAGGGGCTAACAAACATATATCTTAAAAACACCATAACTCAAAAAATAATGCCGATATTTTGATGAAATTTAAACTCTAGATTACTAGTAATGAAAGTACCATGGGAATTGGTACTGGTCAAGCTTAGTCAATCAGTTCGGATTCTAGAAGCTTTTGATCGATTTGAGGCTGAACTAGTATAATTTCGAAGCCAAAGAATATTATTTCCTATGTCCTATGTGTCCCCGAAATTTAGACTTATTTGTAGTGGTTCAGCTATGTTCAAAGGTACTTGCTGCATTTATTTAAAATTTATTTTTATATTTAAATGAATTATATGAAAAGGTCTAAATTTGTAATTGTATTTTAGCAATACATTTATTGCATATTTTGCGTTTTTAAGCTTTTCTATTAGGTATATAAACTAACCATTTAAAATAATTACAATTTTGAAAAGTTTGGATTATTAAATATATTATGCTTTGATTAGCTTTCTATCACAAAATTTCATAATTAAAATTTTTTCTTTTTGTAATTAAATTGGAATAAATATATTTTCATTTATTTCAAATTTATTTGTTTTTTAATATTTTTAAATAGATAAATTAGTAAGAATTTGTAATATTTTTTAGGATATAGTGTATATAGAAAATGTTTTTAGTATTATAAAGTTAATTTGGTTAGCTATGTCTTACGATCAAATAAATAACAGCTTTTATGGTGTTAAAATGACTTATGGATATGTCCTTAAATTTGAACCAAATAGGTGTAGGGTATTTCTAAGTCGGTTGCACCGACTGACTGTTGCTTTACTTTTTTTTTTATACCCTTCACCTATAGAATAGGTAATGGGGTATATTAACATTGGTATGGTGTTTGTAACCACCTTAAGGAAGCGAGCTAGATATGGAAAAGTATATATTTGTGATCAGCGTGACCTCCCGAGTCGATATAGCCATGACCGTCCGTCCGTCCGTCCGTCCGTAGGCACGATAACTCAAAAAAATAATGGAGCTATCTTGATGAAATTTTAACTGTAGGTTAGTACGACTGAAAGTACGGTGGGGATTGCATATGGGCGAAATCGACCCATGGGTTCGGATTCTGAACCTTTTAATCGATCGAAGGGCTAACGAATATATAAATATATAAAAAATCACGATAACTCAACAACTAATGATGCTATCTTCATCAAATTTGTGCTGTAGGTTACAAATAATGAAACTACTTCGGGGATTGCGTAAGTTCGGGATTGGACCATGGGTTCAGGACCTAGAACTTTTTGATCGAATTTAGGCCAAACGAGCATAATTCCGAAACCAATGAAGATAGAACCTCCAAAATTGATATCAGGGTGTCCCTTCTTATTTCCTTAGTGGTCTTTGATATTTGGGCCCCATTGGAGTAGTGGGTCGGGGACCAACCACACATTTCAGAAGACTTTAAAGCATATCTTTAAAATTAATAAAGATAGCAACTTGAAAAAATGTTAAAGCTTCAAATTTGGCACAAGGGTGTTCTTTACAATCTCTTGTGTGTCCCCCCAAATGTGGGCTCAATTGGAGTGGTGGTTCAGTATCCCTCTTAGACTTCTTAAATTTTAAAAGCTTATAATCGAAATTACTAAAAATAGTAACTTAAAATTAAGATAGAACGTTCAAATTGTGCACAACGGTTAACTAGTACTTAAAGTACCGCGGGGACTGCATAAGGGCGAAATCAGCCAAAGAGTTCGGATTCTGGACCTTTTAATCGGTCGAAGGGCTAACGAACATATATAAAAAATCACGACAACTCAACAACTAATGACGCTATCTTAATGAAATTTGTGCTGTAGGTTAGTGGTAATGAAACTACGGCGGCGATTGCGTACGGTGAGGATTGCACAATGGGATCGGAACTTAGAACTTTTTGACCGAATTTAGGCCAAACGAGCATAATTCCGAAACCAATGAAGATAAAACTTCCAAATTTGGTATCAGGGTGTCGCTTTCGATTTCCTTAGTGTCCTTGAAATTTGAGCCCAATTGGAGTAGTGGGTGGGGACCAGCCACTCAGTTCCGAGGACCTTAAAGCAAAATTTCGAAATTAATAAAGATAGTAACTTGAAACAAATGTAGAAGCTTCAAATTTGGCGCATGGGTGTTCTTTACGATTTCTTGCGTGACCCTCTAATTTTTGGATCAATTGGAGTGGTGGTTCAGTACCTATCTTAGACCCCCCTATGTGTTAGTTTATCATCGAAATTGATAAAACAAGTAACTTAAAATTAAGATATAACTTTCCAATTGTGTAAAAGGGTTAACTAGTATTGAAAGTATGACGGGGACTGCATATGGGCGAATCGTTCCATGGTTTCGGGTTCTGGAACCCTTGAAAAGTTCAGGGGCTAACAAACATATATCTTAAAAACACCATAACTCAAAAAATAATGCCGATATTTTGATGAAATTTAAACTCTAGATTACTAGTAATGAAAGTACCATGGGAATTGGTACTGGTCAAGCTTAGTCAATGAGTTCGGATTCTAGAAGCTTTTGACCGATTTGAGGCTGAACTAGTATAATTTCGAAGCCAAAGAATATATTTCCTATGTCCTATGTGTCCCCGAAATTTAGACTTAATTGTAGTGGTTCAGCTATATTCAAAGGTACTTGCTGCATTTATGTAAAATTTATTTTTATATTTAAATGAATTATATCAAAAGGTGTAAATTTTTAATTGTATTTTAGAAATACATTTATTGCATATTTTGCGTTTATAAGCTTTTCTATTAGGTATATAAACTAACCATTTAAAATAATTACAATTTTGAAAAATTTGGATTATTAAATATATTATGCTTTGATTAGCTTTCTATCACAAAATTTCATAATTAGAATTTTTTCATTTTGTAATTAAATTTCATTTGTAATTAAATTTCATTTATTTCAAGTTTATTTGTTTTTTAATATTTTTATACCCTACACCTATAGAATAGGTAAAGGGGTATATTAACTTTGGTATGGTGTTTGTAACCACCTAAAGGAAGCGAGCTAGATATGGAAAAGTATATATATTTGTGATCAGCGTAACCGCCTTAGTCGATATAGCCATGTCCGTCCGTCCGTCCGTCCGTCCGTAGGCACGATAACTCAAAAAATAATGGAGCTATCTTGATGAAATTTTAACTGTAGGTTACTAGGACTGAAAGTACTGCGGGGATTGCATATGGGCGAAATCGGCCCATGGGTTCGGATTCTGGACCTTTTAATCGAATTTAGGCCAAACGAGCATAATTCCGAAACCAATGAAGATAGAACCTCCAAATTTAGTATCAGGATGTCCCTTCCTATTTCCTAAGTGTCTTGTGAATTTGGGTCCCATTGGAGTAGTGGGTCGGGGACCAGCCACACATTTCCGAAGACCTTAAAGCATATCTTTAAAATTAAGAAAGATAACAACTTGAAAAAAGGTAGAAGCTTCCAATTTGCCACAAGGGTGTTCTTTACTATCTCTTGCGTGCTCCCCTAATTTGGGATCAATTGGAGTGGTGGTTCTGTACCCCTCTCTGACCTACCAAGTTTTAAAGGCTTATAATCGAAATGCCTAAAAATAGTTACTTTAAATTAGGATAGACCGTTCAAATTGTGTACAAGGGTTAACTAGTACTATAAGTACAGCGCGGACTATATAAGGGCGAAATCAGCCCAACGGTTCGGATTCCGGACCTTTTAATCGGTGTCAGGGCTAACGAACATATATAAAAAAAGTCACGATAACTCAACAACTAATGAGGCTATCTTCATGAAATTTGTGCTGTAGGTTATTGGTAATGAAACAACGGCGGTGATCACGTACGGTGAGGATTGGACAATGGGTTCGGAACATAGAACTTTATGATCGAATTTAGGCCAAACGAGCATAATTCCGAAACCAATGAAGATAGAACCTCCAAA
Organism: Dolichopus griseipennis; assembly: GCA_963082915.1. Classification (NCBI taxonomy): domain Eukaryota; kingdom Metazoa; phylum Arthropoda; class Insecta; order Diptera; family Dolichopodidae; genus Dolichopus; species Dolichopus griseipennis. The sequence continues at coordinate 149,784 of CAUJBZ010000343.1, read as the reverse complement.
TTTGGTATCAGGGTGTCCCTTCCTATTTCGTAAGTGTCTTTGAAATTTGGGTCCCATTGGAGTAGTGGGTCGGGGACCAGCCACTCAGTTCCGAGGACCTTAAAGCATATTTTCGAAATTAATAAAGATAGTAATTTGAAACAAGTGTAGAAGTTGCAAGTTTCGCATATGGGTGTTATTTACTATTTCCTGCTTGTCCCCATAATTTGGGATCAATTGAGGTGGTGGTTCAGTACTTCTCTTAAACCCCTTCAAGTTTTAAAAGCTTTTCATCGAAATTAATAAAAATTATAACTTAAAATTAAGATAGAACCTCCAATTGTGTTGGATTAACTAGTATTGAAAGTACGTCGGGGACTACATATGGGTGAAATCGGAACACGGGTTCGGGTTCTGGAACTTTTGATCGTTTGTGTAAATAAAAATTTAATAGTGAGGTAAGTAATAATTTCCAAATAAAAAAATATATAATAGTATATAATATAATAATTCATATTATTACTAATTCGGTAATTATATAAATTCTTTTTTATGTTATTTTATGATATGTATATATATATATATATATATATATATATATATATATAATATATTTTATATTTATCAAAATAAAAATAATAAAATAGATTTTCAATTTAATAAAAAAAAATTTATTATTTTATAAAACTTTGCGAATGTACCTACCTAAATATTATACACCTCTATGCATTTATTAACTTATAATTATATATTTTGTATGTATTTAATTAATGAGAAGATGTATATATTACATTTACTTATAAAACAAAATTATTTAAAAAATTTTTTAAGTAAAATGTTTTTCTAAATTACAGTTATTATATTATATTTAATTTTTTTTATGTTTGAATTTGCTTTAAATTAAAGATCTAGCACATTTTATATAAATGAGGGTCTAGAACGGAGTGATAGTGTTCCTTTTATCAAATTTTGAACATTAGTTTCAGGTTCAAATCCTGATGGTTCTGAAAGACACATTTTAATTTTTTAATTTGTTTTTTTTTCATTTTAAATTATTTTTTTTTTTATAAATTTATATTTATAAATTTATTTTTTATGTTATTCTTTATTTTTTATATATAAATTTTCATATATATGAAATAAATTTTTAATTTAATAAATAAATTAATTAAATTATAAAATTATTTTTGCGACTGTACCTCCTAAACATTTTACAAATGTATGGATTCATAAATTCATAATTATTTACTTTGTGTGTATTTAATTAATGAGAAGATGTATATTACACTTACTATTAAAACAAAATTATTTTAATAAAATTTTTTAAGAAAACTGTTTTCCTAAACTACAGTTATTAAAATAAATTTAATTTAATTTTTAAAGTTTGAATTTGCTTTAAATTAAAGATCTATCTCAAATAATTTCAGAGTGGGTATAGAACGGAGTGGTAGTGTTTACATTATCAAATTTTAAACGTTTTATATAGCCTTCGGTTCAAATCCTGATTTTGGTGGGATGATATAAGTTTATTTTTAATTTATTTTTTTTTTAATTATTTTTTTTTAATAAAATTTTTTTTATATTTATAATTATATTTATAATTTTAATTTTTTTTTATGTTATTCTTATATATATAAACTTGCATAAATGAAAATAAATTTTTAATTTAATAGCAAAATTAATTAAATTTTCAAAATCATTTTGCGGCTGTACCTACCTAAACAATATACATATGAAAGCATTCATATATTCATAATTATTTATTTTGTGTGTATTTAATTAATGAGAAGATGTATATTACACTTACTATTAAAACAAAATTATTTTAATAAAATTTTTTAAGAAAACTGTTTTCCTAAACTAAAAGTTATTAAAATAAATTTAATTTAATTTTTAAAGTTTGAATTTGCTTTAAATTAAAGATCTATCTCAAATAATTTCAGAGTGGGTATAGAACGGAGTGGTAGTGTTTACATTATCAAATTTTAAACGTTTTGTATAGCCTTCGGTTCAAATCCTGATTTTGGTGGGATGATATAAGTTTATTTTTAATTTATTTTTTTTTTAATTATTTTTTTTTAATAAAATTTTTTTTATATTTATAATTATATTTATAATTTTAATTTTTTTTTATGTTATTCTTATATATATAAACTTGCATAAATGAAAATAAATTTTTAATTTAATAGCAAAATTAATTAAATTTTCAAAATCATTTTGCGGCTGTACCTACCTAAACAATATACATATGAAAGCATTCATATATTCATAATTATTTATTTTGTGTGTATTTAATTATTGAGAAGATGTATATTACACTTACTATTAAAACAAAATTATTTTAATAAAATTTTTTTCCTAAACTACAGTTATTAAAATTAATTTAATTTTTTAAGTTTGAATTTTCTTTAAATTAAAGATCTATCACAAATAATTTTAGAGAGGGTATAGAACGGGGTGATAGTGTTTGTTGTACCAATTTTTAACTATTATATATAGTCTCTGGTTCAAATCCTGATGGTGGTGGATGACAGAATTTTTTTTTTTTTTTAACTTAAATGTTTTTTTTTATATATATTTATTTTTTTTAATGTTATTCTTTAATTTTTTATACCCTACACCTATAGAATAGGTAAAGGGGTATATTAACTTTGGTATGGTGTTTGTAACCACCTAAAGGAAGCGAGCTAGATATGGAAAAGTATATATATTTGTGATCAGCGTGACCGCCTTAGTCGATATAGCCATGTCCGTCCGTCCGTCCGTCCGTCCGTCCGTCCGTCCGTCCGTCCGTCCGTAGGCACGATAACTCAAAAAATAATGGAGCTATCTTGATGAAATTTTAACTGTAGGTTACTAGGACTGAAAGTACGGCGGGGATTGCATATGGGCGAAATCGGCCCATGGGTTCGGATTCTGGACCTTTTAATCGGTTTCAGGGCTAACGAACAAATATAAAAAATCACGATAACTCAACAACTAATGACGCTATCTTCATCAAATTTGTGCTGTAGGTTACTAGTAATGAAAATACTTCGGGAATTGCGTAAGGTCGGGATTGGACCATGGGTTCGGAACCTAGAACTTTTTGATCGAATTTAGGCCAAACGAGCATAATTCCGAAACCAATGAAGATAGAACCTCCAAATTTAGTATCAGGGTGTCCTTTCCTATTTCCTAAGTGTCTTGTGAATTTGGGTCCCATTGGAGTAGTGGGTCGGGGACCAGCCACACATTTCCGAATACCTTAAAGCATATCTTTAAAATTAATAAAGATAACAACTTGAAAAAATGTAGAAGCTTCAAATTTGGTGTTCTTTACTATCTCTTGCGTGTTCCCCTAATGTGGGATCAATTGGAGTGGTGGTTCTGTACCCCTCTCAGACCTCCCAAGTTTTAAAGGCTTATAATCAAAATTAATAAAAATAGTTACTTAAAATTAGGATAGACCGTTCAAATTGTGTACAAGTGTTAACTAGTACTATAAGTACAGCGCGGAATATATAAGGGCGAAATCAGCCCAACGGTTCGGATTGCGGGCCTTTTAATCGATGTCAGGGCTAAGGAACATATATAAAAAATCACGATAACTCAACAACTAATGAGGCTATCTTCATGAAATTTGTGCTGTAGGTTATTGGCAGCGAAACTACGGCGGTGATTACGTACGGTGAGGATTGGACAATGGGTTCGGAACTTAGAACTTTTTGATCAAATTTAGGCCAAACGAGCATAATTCCGAAACCAATGAAGATAGAACCTCCAAATTTGGTATCAGGGTGCCCCTTCCTATTTCGTAAGTGTCTTTGAAATTTGGGCCCCATTGGAGTAGTGGATCGGGGACCAGCCACTCAGTTCTTAGGCCCTTAAAACATATTTTCGAAATTAATAAAGATAGTTACTTGAAACAAATGTAGAAGCTTCCAATTTGCCACAAGGGTGTTCTTTACTATTTCTTGCGTGCCCCCCTAATTTGGGATCAATTGGAGTGGTGGTTCAGAACCTCTCTTAGACCCCCCAATGTGTAAAAGCTTATCATCGAAATTAATAAAACTAGTAACTTAAAATTAAGATAGAGCGTTCCAATTGTGTACAAGGGTTAACTAGTATTGAAAGTATGACGGGACTGCATATGGGCGAAATCGTACCATAATTTCGGGTCCTGGAACCTTTGAAAAGTTCAAGGACTAACAAACATATATCTTAAAAACACCATAACTCAAAAAATAATGCCGGTATTTAGATGAAATTTAACAGTAGGTTACTAGTAATGAAAGTACCATGGGAATTGGTTGTGGTCGAGTTTAATTTCGAAGCCAAAGAATATATTTCCTATGTCCTATGTGTCTCCGAAATCTAGACTTAATTGTAGGGGTTCAGCTATGTTCAAAGGTACTTGCTGCATTTATGTAAAATTTATTTTTTTATTTAAATGAATTATATGAAAAGGTGTAAATTTTTAATTGTATTTTAGAAATACATTTATTGCATATTTTGCGTTTATAAGTTTTTCTATTAGGTAGATAAACTAACCATTTAAAATAATTGCAATTTTTAAAAATTTGGATTATTAAATATATTATGCTTTGATTATCTTTTTATCACAAAATTTAATAATTAGAATTTTTTCATTTTGTAATTGAATTGGAATAAATATATTTTCATTTATTTCAAGTTTGTTTGTTTTTTAATATTTTTAAATAGATAAATTAGTAAGAATTTGTAGTATTTTTTAATAGATAGGGTAATTAGAAAATGTTTTTAGTATTATACAGTTAATTTGGTTAGCTATGTCTTACTATCAAATTAATAACAGCTTCTATGGTGTTAAAATGACTTATGGATATGTCCTTAAATTTGAACCAAATAGGTGTAGGGTATTTCTAAGTCGGTTGCACCGACTGACTGTTTCTTTACTTGTTAAATAGATAAATTAGTAAGAATTTGTAATATTTTTTAGGATATAGTGTAATTAGAAAATGTTTTTAGTATTATAAAGTTAATTTGGTTAGCTATGTCTTACGATCAAATAAATAACAGCTTTTATGGTGTTAAAATGACTTATTGATATGTCATTAAATATGAACCAAATAGGTGTAGGGTATTTCTAAGTCGGTTGCACCGACTGACTGTTTCTTTACTTGTTTTTATTTTATTTTTTTATTATATAAATTTTATTCAAAAAGAAATTATGAAAGAATTAAAAACACTCTACTTAATTAAGCGTCAAAATTAAGAGAATCCCCAGTTTGTTGAATAAATTTTGCTCAAAGTTGCTGTCAATATTGTTGTCCAACCATTTTAGGATTTCATTAAGGTTTTCGATTAGTTTGTTAGTTACTGACATGGTTTCTTTGCTTATCTTTTGTTGCTGGTTATTGTTGTTGTTTAACTAATTTTGATCTTTCAACAAATTGTCCCAGTCTGTAAGATCAGGTGTGCTAACCACTTTCATGCTATTCCAATCCCGTTGATTGAGCTTCGGGGCCTTTAATACCTCTTATTTTTTCTAAGAATCCATTATTTTGTTTAAATAGAATTGTAATTGAGGTTTCATTATCCTTAAATTATCCGAATTTTCGACTAAGGGAATCATCTGTATTTTCCAACAACTAAATTAACTGAAGCGCATCTTTTTCGGTTCTCTCTATTTCATTTAAGTAGCTGTAAGTGCTTAATTTGTTCTGATAGATCGTTGTGAATTTTATTTTTGATATTGACTAAATTTTGAAAATTTATTCTGGAAGTCCTTCCATAAAAAATATCAGCGGGCTTTTTCATTATTACTGAATGATACGTATTATTATAGCGGTAGACTGCTATCCATACCAAATCGTTGTGAGGTAGTTGTGGACAGTCTTTTTGCATCTGATGTTTTCCAAAATGGTAGCATGCGCTCTTTCGATTGTAGCATTGACCTCATTTTTGTGGGAAGGTGTATAGTATGTTCTTATACTAAGCGCCTTGTTATAAGTTGATACTATAGGACTAATCAATCCACTTTCGTTGTCAGTTACTAATATTTCGGGCAACGTGAAGTAGTGCAATACTTCTGTTAGTTTGTCTCTTAGATGTATGGCGGATTTGTCTTTCATCCTGAATTTGGACTGTCAATGCAGGTGATGTATTTTTCTCCCCGTATGTGCATGATGTCTACATGGAGGATTTGCGCAATATACTTCGGAATGAGCTGAAGTTGGGTGTGTCTATCATACTTATTACCATTACATGTTTCGCAGGTGATTTATTTTAGGAAAATAGTGATGTTCCATAATTTGTTCTCGATTTTCGATAGAGTTACTACGTGTTCTTTTATATTCTTTTTCGATAATGTTCATTTGACGTTCTTCGTTAACGACATCTTCCAATATTCTTTGAGTTATCCTTATTTTTACTTTGTTGAAGTGTTCCTTGTAAACCTCGTTAAGCATTGAAAGTTATTCCTCGGAAATCTTAATTTGTCCACCATGGGGATTTTCTAATGCGGTAATGGATTTGCTTAAATGATTTGACTTTTGCGGACGTTTATTGGAGCTTCGCAATGTGGAATGAGATCGCTGTTGTCTTGGTCGCAACTATGTGGCGTGTTTGTTGAACTTGTTGATAACGTATTTATTTCTAAGGGTAATCTGAAAAGTGCATCAACTACAACGTTAGTTTTACCTGGTTTATAAACAATTTCGTGGTTATATTCTTCGATTCGTGCCTTCCATATTTTTTGATTTGTGATTTCGATTGCCTAAGGCGAAAGTAAGTGGCTAGTGATCAATCAATATTTTTTTTTTTGCTCTGTAGAGATAATTACGCAGGTTGTCAAGCGCCCATACGTTCTTCTGTTCTGTTCAACGATCTAGAAATGTATATAATAGACTTAAATTTTTCTATCTCTCCCTGGGATATGACAGCGCCAATGGCTTGATTTCTTGAGTTTTTCCGAAGATTATGACATCGTCGATGTATACGTAGCAACGCTTGCCGATGTGTTCTTTCAGTACGTCATCGATCATCCTTTGAAAAATTGCTAGAGCGATTGCGTAGCCCGAATGGCAAGCGGGTAAATTCATATTTCCCATTCATTGCGGAGAAAATGGTCTTCGGTATATCTTTTTATTTCATGGAAGCCAGACGTGAAATGTATGGTTGTAAAATATTTTGTTTTTCCTTGACTAAAAAACGTATTGGATATATCTTTTATCGGGTAGGTATCTGCAATGGTTGTGGAATTTAGTCTCTTGAAATCGATTACCATCCTATATTTTGTTGTTTCTGATGCATTTGGTTTTTTTTGCTACAACCAAAATGGGTGAGTTGTACTAGTTTTTTGATGGTTTGATGATGCCATTGTTCAGCAAATCGTTAATCTGTCCCTCAACTTCTTTTCTCCATATTTTTGAGGTTTGGCTGACTAAACAACGTTTAATTGTAAACCGTCAAAAAACATAGTCTTTTTTGAAAACAAAGTCTGCAATATTCTGAATAATTTATCATATAAAAGCGATTCGTTGGAAATTGTAAGAAACTATTTGGGGCTAATTTTGGGTAGTAAATCTAATTGGATTTATCACATTGAAGAAAAAAACTAAAAAAATTTCTTCCTATATTTTTATAATGAGAAGATCTCATAACTATTTATCAAGCAAAATTTTTTTTGTGATATAGGCGTCATATATTAAGTCTCATATCTGCTATTTAAATACCATATGGAGCAGGGCGCCACAAGTGTTGTTAAATATATTGGAAAATTGAATTCCACAAAAAGGTTTTAAAAATTTTTCAAAGGATACCGATTTGTTATCCATCGCAACTTTTATACACGATCAAATATATAGTCTGGCGGTCATAAGCAAATTTGAATTGCTCGCAACGGCAGTTAAAACATAGTTTCATCTTAAATAGAAGATTCGATATACATAATTACAAAACAAACCCAATTTTTATCTTTCACTATTTAAAACTAGCAACCAAAATAATAACTTATCAGGAGAATTGAAATTAATACCGAATTTCTCTTTTTTTAAAAAAAGTATGGAACTTTCTAATTGAGAACTAATAAATTGTTAACCCATGTCGACCGACGGTTGGTCAAAAAAAATTTTGGGGCCAAATTTTGTCAGACTTTACGAAATTCTGCTTTGGCTAAAAAGAAAGCCCCAAAAAAAAATTTTGTTGAGTTCCATTAACCCATTGCGGCCCAACAGCTTTTTATATTTTTTTTCCATACTTTACTCTAAATTAGAAACGGTTTGACCAATTGATTTTAAATTTTGTATACGTGATGCTCCTTGAGTATTGAGTTGGTACTATTAACAGATTTGAAACTTGTTAACCTATGTCGGCTCGACGGTTGATCAAAATAATTTTGGAAGCTAATATTGTCAAAATTTGCGTAGTACTACTTTGGCTAAAAAGAAAGCCCCAAAAAAAAATTTTGTTGAGTTCCATTAACCCATTGCGGCCCAACAGCTTTTTGTAGGTTTTTCAATACTTTACTCTAAATTAGAAACGGTTCGACTGATTTTCTTCAAATTTTGTATATGTGTTCCGTTTTGAGAATGAAGTTAACTCTTTTAATAGACTTAGAACTGGTTAACCCATGCCGGCCCGACGATTGGGAAAAGAAAGATTTGGAAGCAAATTACGTACAATTTTGTGCGATTTTACTTTGCCCAAAGAGAAAGTTGAGTTCCGTTAACCCATTGTGGCACAGTGGCTTTTTATAGATTTTTGCGTTACTTAACTCAAAATTAGAAACGATTTGACCGGTTGACTTCAAATTTTATATGCGTGAAGGAACTTGAAAATGGAGTTAAGTCTGTTAAAAGCCGGTCCTACGATTGGTCAAAAAAAGTTTTTGGAAGTAAATTCCGTCAAATTTTAAAAAGTAGTTTGTACTGCTTTGAATTACAAAAAGTTTCAAAAATTACTAGAATAATCCTAGAAAAATCGTTTTAAAAAAATTGCTTTCATACATTTTAAAATTTACATGTGTAAACCGTGTGTAATTTTTGTGTAAACTTTTTGCAGTAACATCAACTTCAATTAAACCTTCATAACCAGGTATTAGCTAGTTATAAATAAAAACAAGTAAAGAAACAGTCAGTCGGTACAGCCGACTTAGAAATACCCTACACCTATTTGTTTCAAATTTAATGGAAAGTCCATAAGTCATTTTAAAATCATAAAAGCTTTTATTAGTTTGATCGTAAGACACGGCTAACCAAATTTTTTTTATAATACTAAAAACATTTGCTAATTATTTTATCAATTTAAAAATATTAAAAATTCTTACTAACTTATTTATTTAAAATATTACACAACAAATTAAATTGAGATAAATGGATTTGTAAAATGCAATTACAAAATCACATATTTAAAACTTTTATCCAATTTAATAAAATTTTACACACATGCAGCAGTTACACCTTTTCAGGATTTTAAGCTGTAGTGCATTTACTGTTGAATGATTTAGTACCCTTGGTTAATTATTTCAATTTTCAATTTTTAAATATATTCTCTTAATTTACTTATTTTTTAATATTCTATAGAATTAAACTCAAAGTTATTCGAACGAAATATTAATTTGTAATAATATAAATATAAAAGTTTATATAATTTCATGGTTTTTAATGTTAGTTAAAACCATTTATACTTTCATTAGCTTGTTATCACAAAATTTAATAATGAAAATATGCAATAAATTTATTTTTATAATACAATGATAAATTTTGAACAGTTTCATATACCTAATTAATTTTAATACAAAAATAAATTTTACAACTTACAATTTCTAAGTTATATATTATGGTAATAATTCAACAAAATATAGATATGATATAATAAAAATTAAAAAAATATTCAGTTTTTAATTTATAAAATATAATACATAATATATTTAATAGTAAAACTTTTAGCCTTTTAAAAATATAAAAGTGTATAAATAAGAACGGAAATAGTGTATCAAATACAATTTATCTTTATTAATTTCGAATATCCTATGCTTTAAAGGCTTAGGAGTAGTGGGGGTATATAAATTTCATCAAAATGGAGTAATTAGTTTCTGAGTTTTGGTGTTTTTAAGATAAACGTTTGTTAGCTTTTGAACTTTTCAAAGGTTCCAGAACCCGAAACCATGGTACGATTTCGCCCATATGCAGTCCCAGTCATACTTTCAATACTAATTAACCTTTGTACACAATTAGAACATTCTATATTAATTTTAAATTACTATTTTTATTAATTTCGATGATAAGCCTTTCAACTACATTTTTTTGAAGTTACTATCTCTATTATTTTCGAAAATATGCTTTAAGGTCTTCGAAACTATGTGGATGGTCCCCGACCTACTATTTCAATTGGTTCTAATTTTCGAGGACACTATGGGAATAGAAAGGGACACCCTGATACCGAATTTGGAGGTTCTAACTTCTTTTAATTCACAACAAAACAAAACTAATTTGAATACTTCTATTCTATCTGATAACAATTTTACTTTCAGCACCTCACCACACTATGAAAAACACCGTTTACTACCTTCTTTCAACAAATCCACATTTTTTAGTACTTATTTAATGTTACCGATTAACAATAATATTAATAATGTTGTTAATGATAGTGTTGATACTATCAGTATAAATAATGATAATAGTATTATAAGTACTGATAATAGCAATACAGACAATAGTAATAATAATACTAGCTCTTTAAATACTTTAACTTATTCGACTTCGAATAATAATAGTTCTTTAACTTCAGTAACTTATTCAACTTCTTCTATTGATAAAAATAAAAATAAGTACTCTAATTTTGTACATGGTGGTATCCACAATAGTAAAATTGACAATGGTAATAATATTACCAGCTATGTAAATGTAGCCATTAATTCGGTTTCACCTACAGATGTACTTGAAAAAAGTCATACTAATACTGTAAATGGTGGTACAATAAAAAAGTCGTTTGTTAAACCTCTTATGCCACCCATTACTAGAATGACTCATGAATCACTACTCGGAGAGGGCGCGTATGCTCTTTCAAGATTTCGGGAGGAACGAGTTTATAATAACGTTAGGTTATTTTTAGCTTACCTTCACAATGATTCGTATAATTGTGTTAGAAGGTAAAACTCGTACTAACCTTAAAGTTTTAATTAATAATGAAGGACTCCCAACTAAATATGAAGACCTATATAAGTTATATATTAAATTTCACAATTCTATAAATGTTTCGGAAAAAGATGTAAAAGATGATCTTAAATCTTATCGAAGTCACTGTGAGAGTAATTATTATAAACATTTAAACTCAGCTCGTGAAAGTTATAATAAGTTTTTTCTCCCCAGTGCCTCGAAATAATCTTCTCAAGGTATCTATCAACCGTAACTTAAATAAAGATAATATGTCTTTTTATTATCAAAATGTTAGAGGCTTGAGAACAAAGACTAGGGATGTTTTTCTAAATTCATCTATTTTAAATTTTGACGTATTTGCATTAACTGAAACGTGGTTAAATCCAACCATATTGGACTTAGAACTTTTTGATAACTGTTATACAGTTTTTAGGAAGGATAGGTATTCTGATCCATCCGATTACCCAAATGGTGTAATTCCTAAAGGGGATGGAGTTTTAATTGCGGTAAAAAATAACTTTAATGCAAATCAAGTCAATGTCCCTGGATTAGAAGACCTTGAAGTTATTATTGTGAAAATTGAACTTCCTTCTAAAAATTTATACCTTGTTAACTGCTATATTCCTCCTTCGTCTGATTCTGATATTTATACTTCTGTAGGTAAAACGATAGATTTTATTTGCAAGGACTTTAGTCCTAAAGATGAATTGATTTTATGTGGTGATTTTAATCTACCCAATCTAATTTAATTTACCCATTTACCCATTACCATTTACCCATTTACCCATTTAAAGCATGACGAGGAACATTTTATGATTCCGAAACATATTAGGACCGAATGTGAATATGTATTTATTGATAAATTAAATACTAATTATTTGCAACAAGTCTCAGAAATTTGTAACTTTCAGGGTAAACAACTTGATTTAGTGTTTACTTCTGAATGGAACAATTTAATTTTCTGCGAAAATACCTTCCCTTTAATAGGTATTGACAAGTTTCATCCACCATTAAGTTTTACTCTTTGTGTTAATTCACCAATAAATTCTGATTATTCTAATTCTTATAGTTTTAATTTTAACAAAGCTAATTTTGCTGCTTTAAATGAATTCATTAGTTCCTTTGATTTTTATTCTGTATTTAATAATACAGATGTTAATATAATGACAAAAAGGTTTTATGAAGTTATTTTTCAAGGCTTTCGGCAATTTGTACCAAAATCTAAGAACCGAAACCCTTTATTAAGTCCGCCGCGGTTCAATTCGGATTTGAGAAAACTCAGAAATAAAAAAAATAAAGCTTGGTGTTGTTATCTTAAATCGAAGAATTCGCATGACTATAGTAGATTTAAAATTCTTTTTGATGAATTTAAATTATTGTCTGAATTACTCTATAATGAATTTATTTCTAGTACATCTTCAAAATTAATATCAAATCCAAAATGCTTCTGGAAATTTGTTAATTCCAAGAGGAAAAGTGACGAGTTTCCCTCCCATATGAAGTATAATGGTGTTTCAAATAATGATTCTAAAATAATATCTAATTTCTTTCGTGAATATTTTTGTTCTTCTTATAGTAATTCTATTTTTACACCAAATTATAATGATTTCTCTCATTTGGATACTTTTCCGAAAATTACTTGGTCTAATATAAATATTAATGAAGGTGTAATTAAAATGTATTTAGATAAACTTGGGAATAATACTCTTCCTGGACATGATGGTATTCCGGAAGTTATACTCAAAAAGTGTTCAAGTGCTTTGGCTATTCTCCTTTCAATACTATTCAACTCTTCTTTAAATTCAGGAGTTTTCCCTTCTATCTGGAAACACTCATATGTTAGACCTATTCATAAGAAAAATGCCAAAAATGAAATTATTAATTATCGACCAATTGCGAAACTTTCTTCACTTCCAAAACTGTTCGAATTAATAATGTATGATTCTATTCGTTTACTTCGATGATAAGCTTAACTTTAAACTTCATTTCTGTTGTATTATAAATAAAGCTAATTCTATGCTTGGTTTTATAAAACGTTGGTCTAAAGAATTTAATGATCCTTATGTGTAAATCTTTTTTAGTTCATAATCAGCTTGGATATATGGATAAAAAATCAACAGTTACTAATCTTGTTGAGTCAGTTTCAACTTTTACAAAAAATATGGAAGAAGGTTTTCAAACCGATGTTATCTTTACAGATTATAGTAAAGCATTTGATGTTTTACCACATTCTATAATACTGATAAAGCTAAGAAAACTTGGTTTCCCAGATATTTTTGTGAAATGGGTTGACTCATATTTATCTGATAGGACCTACAGTGTTTTATTTAGAAACATTACTTCTAAACCTTTTAACGCCAATTCCGGAGTTCCACAAGGTAGTCACTTAGGTCCTCTTTTTTTTATAATCTCGGTAAATGATGTTTCTTCAGTTATTGTTAATAGTGAGCTTCAAATATATGCGGATGACATGAAAATTTTTAAGAAAATTGAGTCACTAAATGATGCTTTACTCTTACAAAATGATTTAGATAATTTTTTTATTTGGTGTAAAAACTATAATCTTCTTCTAAATGTAAATAAATGTGCACTTATGTATTTCACACGTCGTCTTAGTCCGATTTGTTTTAATTACTGCTTGAGCGGAATTAGTATTCCTAAAACGAATTCTATTAAAGACCTAGGCGTTTACTTCGATGATAAGCTTAACTTTAAACTTCATTTCTGTTATATTATAAATAAAGCTAATTCTATGCTTGGTTTTATAAAACGTTGGTCTAAAGAATTTAATGATCCTTATGTTCTTAAATCTTTATATTCTTGTCTTGTTGGACCTAATTTAGAATATGCTAGCCAAGTTTGGTCACCATTTTACGAGGTACATATAAATAGTATAGAGGCGGTGCAAAGAAATTTTTTAAGATTTACTTTGAGAAATCTTCAACGGTCAAACCCGCTTATCCTACCTCCTTATGAAAATAGATTGAATTTAATTCACTTGAAAACTTTAAAATTAAGACGAGAAGTTGCTGATGTTATTTTTATTACTGAAGTTATAAAAGGTAACATTTCTTCTCCTCAAATCCTTAATAACATTAAAATTAATTCAAATAATCGTTTACGTAATACTAATTTATTTACGTTAAGTTTTCATAGAACAAATTATGGCAATTATGAACCAATTCATAGGATGTTGATAATGGGTAATAAACACAAGAACAACATCGATTTCACACTTTCAAAACAAACACAAAAACTTAAATTGTATAAATAAAATATAAATTCTTTTTTTTTATATATATTTAGTTGTTTTTATTGTTCACTTAAATTTTAATTTAAGAAATATGAAATTGTAACTTAATTCATAAGCTATCTTTTTTTATATGTTGTATAATATTAATTGTTAAAATTTTGTAAAGTTTGAGTTAAACTAATAAATAAATAATTCGGATGAAATAATTTAAGTTCGATGAAAAAATTCTAGGATCCGAACCCATTGTCGGATTTTGTTCTTTCAATACTATTGATCCCTTGTACACAATTGGAACGTTCTTAAATAGCTTGTTTTTTAAATAATTTAAATAATCTATTTTTTTAAATAATTTCAATGATATGCTTTAAGGTTTTCAGAACTGTGTGGATGGCCCCCGACCCACTACTCCAATTGGTCCTAAATTTCCAAGACTCTAAGAACATAGCAAGAGGCACACTGATACCAAATTTAAATGTTCTATCTTCATTGGTTTCGGAATTATGCTTGTTTGGCCTAAATTCGATCAAAAACTTCTAGGATCCGAACTCGTTCGTACGCAGTCCCCGCCATAGTTTCATTACTGGTAACCTACATCATAAAATTCATGATTGCAACGCCATTAGTTGTTGAGTTATCCTTATCCTTTTATATGTTCCTTGGCCCTTAGAACAATTAAAAGGTACAGAATCCGAACCCATGGCCGATTTCGCCCATATACAATCCCCGCCGTACTTTAAATCCTAATAATCTACAGTTAAAATTTCATGAATATAGCTCCATTAGTTTTTGACTTATCGTTCCTACGGACGGACGGACGGACGGGCATGGCTATATCGACACAGGGGGTCTCACTGATCACAAATATATATACTTTCCAATATCTAGCTCGCTTCCTTTAGGTGGTTACAAACACCATACCAAAGTTAACATACCCTTTTTCTATTTCATAGGTGAAGGGTATAATAAAGCCAAAAAAATAAAATTATATTGTCGTACGAAATAAATTTTCCATCATTGTAATTTTTTAAAATTTAAAAAAAAGCTTTATTTTCGAAGAGTAATAATGCGCAGAATCTTATATTAAAAACTTTTCCGTGTATTTTTAAATTGTTTTTACCATTCTTTTTCAAACATAGAGAAAAAATTCATCTGTTGAATAAATGATAGAATCAATTAAAGTTCAAGTAAAGTTGAATAATCTCCACTGCATTTCTCAATTTAATAATAATAAAATAAAAATAAAAGTACAATTGTTTAATATTTACAAATTAATTTATTACTAAAAACCTTAATTTTTTTTATAAATAAAAAATTATGATGTAATAAATAAATAGTAATATAAACTTTACACTGTGAAAATAAATTATACTAAGTGCTGTTCTTAATCAGATAAATATGGATTATTAAAAAACTGTTTTATGAAACAAAATAGTATTTCAAGGTACATATTTGTATCATAAATCTAGATAGATACTTTTACAGTGCATCGTTGTTCTATATAACATAATACATTTCTAAAATTTCTAAATACTTCATTTCTGTACTATTCCATATATTTATTTACCTCTTTTCGACTGGAGCTTTGCTTTTACGGAAAAAATATAAATAAAACAAAATAAAATAAAATAGATTCCGTTAAAAAAAAAAATCTAATTTTCGAACTTATTTAAAGAGAATCATAAAGTAAATTCAGTCTGTTGTAAATACTCATGGCGCGAACAATTTAATTATATATTAAAATGTGTATTGTCAAAATTCAAAAAAAAAATCTATAAACAATTCAAAAAAAAATACTGTTAAAAATAAAAATTACATAAATTTTTTTATAATATTAAAAATATAAATTCTAATAGCAAAACTATAAAATAAAAGAAAATTCAAAAATAATTTAAACTTCCGTTTAAATTGAAAAAAAGTAAAAATAAATATATTTTAATTTATTTTCCAAATTAAATAAAAAAAACTAAATTCGAACATTAATTTTACATTACAAAAAAAAAGGGAACAATTTACAATTTTTTGTAATTAAAAAATTGCGGCCATTTTTAACTAATTGAGAATTGATTTGAAACTAACCTTAATTAAACTAAAAATATTAATTTATTTACTTAGTTTACCGCGACATAATCTAAATAAATAAATTTTTAATATTAGGCAAAAATTAAGAATGAAAATAATCTACTACACCAGAAAAATTAAAAGAAATTAGTTCTTTTTTTAATAAAAGATTTAGAATTCAAATTAATATTTAATAAAACTTTAATAATCACACATAAAAGTAATGTTATACAAAACTTAGCCTAAACTTAATTATTTTCCGGAGTTAATTGTTGGGAGTACTATTTCATACTGTAGGTATGTAAAATATCGATTATTGACCAAATTGTTGAATACGTATTTATATATTGATTAGGTACCACATTTAAAAAAATTAATCACTTTTATTTAAAATTTACGTGTAAAGATAATTTTGTCTATCATTATATTTTTTTACTTTTCATTAGATTTTTTTTAGACATTAATTTCATTTCTATATTTTTTTAATATATTAATATTTTTAGACACTTACATAACATGTTACTTGAAACAATAGATATTTAAAAATTAAATATATAACAAACTTATAGCTATTAGTTTGTTAATGTTAAAAAATATTGTTATTATATATATACATGTAGAATTATCAAAATTTTAGTTAAAATAATCTATAAATATAATAAGTATATTATCAAATAACCTACAAAGATAAGATAAATATAATCGAAATAAGGTTATATAATTACTTTGTGCAAATAATATAACTTTTTTTTTTTTATTAAAATCCATTGGATATGTTTAGTAAATCTTATA
The DNA here is from genome assembly GCA_963082915.1 of Dolichopus griseipennis. Classification (NCBI taxonomy): domain Eukaryota; kingdom Metazoa; phylum Arthropoda; class Insecta; order Diptera; family Dolichopodidae; genus Dolichopus; species Dolichopus griseipennis. Next base: position 132,582 of record CAUJBZ010000343.1, on the reverse strand, counting down.
ACTATTTTATAAATTATTACTACTTTTACAATGTACTTAGATCTTATTTCTAAGCAAAACCTGTTTAAGTTTACAGAATCAGTATTCTATTCTTTATACAATAACTGTAATAACTACAATATTAAAATGCAATTATTTTACGCCAATAGATTATGTGGTTTTAATCGTTTTAGACGCCTTGTGTTGTTCTGGATGTTTGAAAGTTGTATAACTTCTATGTTGTCATGTTGTCGCAGTCTTTCGTGATGTTTCCTAGCATATTCAGAAATAACTTCATCGATTGTTTTAATATGTAAATCTTCATGAATTTCCTCATTTGTTACAAAACTATAAGCGTTAGTGCTGACATGAAGAAATTTGTTTTGGCTGCGTTGAATAATCATTCTATTTGCCGACAGCCCCAAATTTGGATCCCATATGCCCAAATTGGTTTAATTGTTGACAAATAGATAAGTCTTTTGTATGTAAGTTTTAGCTTAGAGTGTTTGCCCACGATCCAATACATTTCATGCAATTTTAATCTTATTTGTAATGCCTTTTGTTTGACATGATGATTCCAGTTTAGACGTTCGTCTAGGTGTAGTCCTAAATATTTTACAGACTTTTCTTTAGGAACTTGGATGCCGTTTAAGTAAGTATTGTACTGGTTGTTTTTTTTCCTTAACGTATATGTTACTTGAACTGATTTCAGTTCATTAAGTTTAATTTTCCAGTCTCTTGTCCACTTCGTGATTTTGTTTAACGCACGTTGAAGTTTCTCCGTTGCCTCTTTTTCATTATTACTAGTCGCCATTATAACTGTATCATCAGCAAACGTTCCAATGATGGTTTCTGTAGAAGTTGGTATGTCAGCAGTGTATAATAAGTATAAGAGCGGCCCTAACACACTACCTTGCGGTACACCTGCTTGAATTGGATGTAGTACTGATCGCGCTTCTTCATAAACTACTTTAAATTTTCGTTCCGAAATGTATGATTCCATAAGTTGGCAGAGATTACTTGGTAATAATTTGCTTAGTTTATATATAAGGCCCTCATGCCAGACTCTATCAAACGCCTGCGATACATCAATAAACACTGATGGACAATATTTTTTTTCTTCAAACGCTTGTTCGATTACCGAAGTGATGCGATGTATTTGATCGATGGTGGAATGTTTGTTCCTAAATCCAAATTGAAAATCAGGAATATTAATTAGAGGTTTGATACGTTTTAGTAATAACTTTTCAAATAATTTTGATGTTGCTGGTAATAATGATATTGGGCGATATGACGAGAGCTCATTTGGTGTTTTATCAGGTTTTTTCAACATAATAATTTGCGCTATTTTAAAACATATTGGCACATGTTTGAGTCTGAAGCATGCGTTAAACAAATATGTCATCACAATAATCCCTTTGCGTGGTAATTCTCGAAGTAGGCCGGGTGATATTTCGTCAATTCCAGGTGCCTTTTTTGGATTGATTTTGTTGTCAATTTCTTGCGCAATTTCAAGTGGTGTAACATGTTTTATAATTTTATTCGGTTGAAAGATTTTAGTTGTGTTAATGTCTGATTGGATATCGTGTGGTTTAAAGATTGTAGCTAAGTGTTGAGCAAACAGTTCTGCCTTTTCATCATCACGTCTTGTCCACGTTCCTTGTGGATTTTTCAAAGGTGGTACATGTAGAATTGGCCTTTTAATAAGTCGCGTTGCTTTCCACAAGGAGTAATTTTTGTCCTCTTCTGGACTTAAATTTGACAGATAATGTTCAATGCTACTTTGCTTATAGTGCCTTATTAACCTGTTTAATTTATTGCTAACGCGATTGAATATTGTTTTGTCTTCTGGATGCCTATATCTATGCCAAACTCTTCTTCTTCGACGTCTCTCTTTGATCAACTCTCTAATTTCAAGAGGATAACAGATACTTTCCTCGGCTATTTCCGCTGGGGGAGGGGTCGCTCTTTTAGCGGCATCTTGTATGTTGTTGATAAGATTTTGTGCATGTAGTTCCAATTCCTCAACTGTTTTAATCTTGATTTTTAGATTTATTAGTTCGTCCATATTATTTCTAAATGAATTCTAATCTGTATACTTGTTAGTCAAGGTTGGTTTTTTCTGTTTTTTAATAACCCTTGAACTAATATTCATTAACACTGGAGTGTGATCTGAAGATAAATCCGCTATTTCTTGGACTTCAATGCAACTTGGTGATATTCCTTTTGTTATGTAGAAATCAAGTAGATCCGGTACTTTATTGCAATCGGTTGGCCAGTATGTCGGACTTTTCGATGAGTGGAATTCACAACTGGATGATTTTATAGCATTGAGAAGGTCCCTGCCTTTTTTGGGTGTAATCAGACGCGAGCCCCATGCTGTATGCTTTACATTGAAATCACCGGCTATAATAAACCGTGATCCTAGTCTATTGAAGATTTCTGTGTATTGTATTTTATTAGTTCTTTGGGACGGTGGGCAATATGCAGCTGCAATATTTAATTCTGCTTTATTATGGTTTATTGTTATTATTGTGGCTTGTATGTAATTTTCTCGTATATCATTTTGTTCATAATGTGTAATATTTTGTTTTATTATAACTGCAGTTCCTCCGCGGGCACGTTCACTTGGATGTGTTGTCCAATAACTTTTATATCCATAGAATTTTATATAACTTTTGTTTGTAAAGTGTGTTTCAGAAGTCAGCGCGATATCTATATGATTTATGTTGAGAAATACCTCTAGTTCCTGTGCTCTTTGGTTCAGGCCGTTAGCGTTCCAAGTTATTATGGGTAATGATGTATCTGTCATTTTTTGTATCTTTTAAGCTGTGTTAACGATGTTTTTTTTTATTTCATCTTCACGTTTATTTAACTGCTGGAAGTTTTGTTTGACTTCAAACTGGAAGTTAGTCATCAATTTCATTAGATCGTTTATGGTTGGCTCATCTTCCGTTTTACAATTTTGTAATTGTTCATTTGATTTGTTTTCAACAGATTGCAAAGCTTGCGCAAACGTTTTGTTGCTCGTCACTTTTTTTCTGTCTTAGTTTGTAAAGTTTTTACAGCTGATATCTTTTTTGGTGCTTGCATTTTTGCTGCCTTTTGGTAGGTTTCGCAACCTTTATAGTTAGCGGGGTGTCCAGTTTTTCCACACAGTACACATTTAGGTTGAGCAGTAGCATCTTTCTTGCATTTACTGGTGTGATGATTTCCTGCGCATTTAACACATTTTGGTTGTCTCTGGCAGAAATTTTTTGTATGTCCCAATTTCTGGCAATTGGTACACTGGGGAATACCTTTTGTCTTATTGGGTGTTTCTATTTTTATTCTACAATGTAAAAGATGTGTCATCTCGAAGACTTCTTTATTGTTACAATTTGATACCAAATCTACGTAAAATAGAGTAAAGGTTTTCGTTATCTTTTTCCCCTCTATCGCGGTTTTCTTAATAATATTAGAAATAGTTGTTACTTGATGACCTTTTTGTTCTAGTTCATTTTTAATATCCTTGCTGGTAATCCTCTTATTACAAATCTATAACTTTTTTCGTCTTTCAATTGATATGTGTGGAATTCTATTTTCTTTGTATTACTTGAAGTTTTTACTATTTCTTTCAAATAGTTCTTAATTTTCCTGTAATCGTCACTATTTGAAGTAGACATCTTTATATCTTCATTGGCCATTGCTTTAAAGGTGACCTGATGTTTCGTAATATTCAATACATCCGTTCTGAATATGTTAAAGTTCTATATGTTGCTAACAGTTATGGGAGGTAGTATTGGTTCTTTGCTTCCCTTGGATGAAGTTTTATTTATTTCCTTTTTTTCGGTTGTTTTTTTGTCAACTATATTGGTTTCTATTGTTTCTTTTGTCTCTAATACATCCTTTTCTTGGATTATTTCAGGTGAATTACTCATTTTCCTTTTCTTTTCCGATTTTTCCTGGGCTTAGTTTCTCTTTCCAGTTCTTCCTCATCAGTATTGTATTCAGTTTCCTGGTCTTTCGACAATTCAGAAATTTTATCAAGATGTTCTTTAATTTGTCCACTTAGTATTTCAACCACTTTTTCTAAGTCATAGACTAATTTGACCAAAAATCTTAACTTTTTCTGGAATAATTTCTTCAACTGCAGCAATAAGGCATTCTTTGATGTATAGACCTTCTGAAAAGGGCTTCATTTTTTTCCCAATAATGTGTGATATTCGCATGCTGGCATTAACGATGGCATTAGATTGAATTGTTTGTTTATGAAATATATTTCGTTCTGCATTCAGATTTGCTTTAAGTGTATCTAATTTCACTTTTCGTTCGTCTTTAGTATATTTTTTATAATCATCATGTTTTTGTTCAAAATGTCGTTTCAAATTATATGATTTTAATATTGAGGTAGATTGACGACAAACTAAAAATATAGCGTTTTCTTTCACCTGCGTGTAAAAATATAAATTTTCCCATTCAATTTGAAATTGTCTGTTTTCATCTTCAAATTTTCTTTTTTTATTCTTATCTGACATAATGGATAGAAAGTCCTTAATAAAAAACTAAGATTAAAATAAATTAAAAATGAAATTAAAAATAATTTACTCAATGATATTTGATTCCGTTTTGATATATACACAATATTTCACACAATATTTTTAATAAATACCAAATATTTTTAAGCTAGCACAAGAGTTCGATAATTATAAATAAAATAATAATGAACTTCTTTACTTTACAAAAACTAAACACTTAATGATTAAAGAACACAAAAGACTGTTACAACTTAAGAATGTGTAGAAATTTTTTACTTGTAATCATAGCAACCATTTTATGCATGATAGTCATAGTCAAATGGTTGCTATGATTACAAGTAAAAAATTTTTACACAAGTTGTAACCGTCTTTTGTGTTAAAACTAAAAAAAAAATTCTTAAAAGTAACCGTTTTTTTGCATAAAAAAATAAATAGATACACATTAAAAAAAATTTTGAACGCACATGTGATATTTTACTACAATAAAAATTTATATTTGATATTTCATTACAATAAATATTTATACAAACCGGGCCGCACAAAATTATTGAATGGGCCGTAGGTTGGACGTAGCTGATTTAGATGATTAAATTAAAGTTGTAAATTTTTAAATACCTATTAATTTATTAAAATATTTCAAGTAATTTCGATACGCACTGTTGTTAGTATTTTTACACCCTGCACCTATAAAATAGGAAAAGGGTATATTAACTTTGGTATGGTGTTTGTAACCACCTAATGGAAGCGATATAGATATGGAAAAGTATATATATTTGTGATCAGCGTGACCTCCTGAGTCGATATAGCCATGTCCGTTTGTCCGTCCATACACACGCTAACTCAGAAAATAATGGAGCTATCTTGATGAAATTTTAACTGTAGGTTACTAGGACTTAAAGTACGGCACGGACTGCATATGTGCGAAATCCGACCATGGGTTCGGATCCTGGAACTTTTTCATCGAATTTAGGCCAAACGAGCATGATTCCGAATTCAAAGAAGTTAGAACCTCCAAATTCGCTATCAGGGTGTCCTTAAACTAAGAACTTTTTGATCGAATTTAGGCAAAACTAGCATAATTCCGAAACCAATGAAGATAGAACCTCCAAATTTGGTATCAGAGTGTCGCTTTCGATTTCCTTAGTGTCTTTGAAATTTAAGCCCAAGTGGGGTGGTGGTTTGGGGATCAGCCACTCAGTTCCGAAGACCTTAAAGCATATTTTCGAAATTAATAAAGATAGTAACTTGAAACAAATGTAGAAGCTTCAAATTTGGCACATGGGTGTTCTTTACAACCTGCTTCTTTTTTTTTAAAATCTTCATTCAAATTGATGACGCATCGATATATTACCCTAGAAATGATCGCACAGTTGATTACGCGTTTATGCATAAAGACCAATTTAGTATATATATAAAAGCGAATATTTGTTTGTTTATTTTTAGCGTATAGCTCAGTTAATTTTACGAAACTTTATGTATTTTTTAGGTACAGGTAGTATTTCTGGGCTTAAAATTTGATTCCAAAGGACCGCCAAATTGAGGCTGTGTTTAACCTTTTTTGTTGCAAAATAAACCAATTGATAAAAATTTTATTTATGTGTTTCTTTTTGACAGTGAAGTTGACTTCATTAAGAAACTTGGAATTTGCTAATATATATCGGCGCAACGAAAGGTAAAAAAAATTTTAAAAACGAATTACGTCCAATTATGCGAAGTACTTCTCGTTTTCGTTAACATATTTCTGCAAAAACAATTTTTAAAGATTTTTTTTCATTGATTCACTGTAATTATAAAAGCTTTAAACGATTGACTTCAAATTTTTTATACGTTTTCCTGTTTGAAAAAAATTTAGTTTTGCAAAGTACTTTTTTGATCCAAAAGAAAGTTTCAATAACATCAACTTCAGAAACCTTAAGACCTTGGGCTCCCCAAATTACTCCTGCCGAATTTGCTGGCAACCGGACAAGTGCATTTCACGTGAACACTACAATGGGTTCGGAACTTAGAACTGTTTGATCGAATTTTAGGCCAAACGAGCATAATTCCAAAACCAATGAAGATAGAAACTCCAAATGTGGTAGTCGTTTGTCTCTTTCTATTTCTTTAGTGTCCTTGAAATTTGGGACCAAATGGAGTAGTGGGTTGGGAATTAGCCACACACTTCCGAAAACCTTAAAGCATATTTTCGAAATTAATAAAAATAGTAACTTCAAACAAGTTTAGAAGCTTTAAATTTGGCACATGGGTATTGTTTACTATTTCCTGCGCATCCCCCTAATTTTGGATCAATCGGAGTGGTGGTTTAGTACCCTTTTTTACCATAATTTTACCATTAAACATATTTTGTATAATATTTTATAAATTGAAAACAAAATATTTTTTCAATAAACGATTAAATTACTTTTTTTTAATTTTTATTATGTCATACATTTTATTGAATTATTACCATAGGTGATATAAAATTAAGACATTGTGTACTTTTTTTTTTTTTTGTTTTTCCAAGGGAGAAAAAAACCTTCAAAAGGCATCTGGTAACCTAATCCCCCAGGTACTGTGAGATTTTTACTACACTAAAACAACCTCCGCCCGTAGCCAAAATAATGGGATAAGCAACCTAGCTGCTTGCGCAGTATTATGGTTGAAAAGTTACTACTAGTCATAAATATAAATGACTTTTAAGGGTTGAATGGGCAACCCAAGAGGTATAAGTTGACATTCTTCTTGAATTTTTGCGGTTTGAATGAATTGGGAAACACATATGGGGGTAATGTGTTCCACAATTTCGAGGTGCGACTCAGAAAAGAGTTCCTAAATTTCAGAGTTCTTGTTCTGAAAAGCTCAACTGTATATGTGATTGAGCTGCTAACCGTGTGTTACGGCGGTAGGGTTTGATTTTAGGCATCATGTTTTTGATTTATTTGATTTCTTTTGAAGTATTGCGTAAAAGATATTTATAACAAGTAAAGAAACAGTCAGTCGATGCAACCGACTTAGAAATACCCTACACCTATTTGGTTCAAATTTAAGGACATATCCATAAGTCATTTTAACACCATAAAAGCTGTTATTAATTTTATCGTAAGACGTAGCAAACCAAATTAACTTTATAATATTAAAAACATTTTCTAATTACACTATCTATTAAAAAATATTACAAATTCTTACCAATTTATCTCCCTAAAAATATTAAAAAACAAAAAAACTTGAAATAAATGAAAATATATTTATTTCGATTCAATTACAAACTGAAAAAATTTGAATTATCAAATTTTGTGATAAAAAGATAATCAAAGCATAATATATTTAATAATCAAAATTTTTCAAAATTGTAATTATTTTAAATGGTTAGTTTATATACCTAACAGAAAAATTTATAAACGCAAAATATGAAATAAATGCATTTCTAAAATACAATTACAAATTTAGACCTTTTCATATAATTAATTTAAATATAAAAAATATATAATTATAAAATTATTATATATAAAATATATTAATTTCGATGATAAGCTTTTACACATTGGGGGTCTATGAGAGGTACTGAAACACCACTGCAATTGATCCAAAATTAGAGGGACATGCAGGAAATAGTAAAGAACACCCATGTGCCAAATTTGAAGCTTCTACATTTGTTTCAAGTTACTATCTTTATTAATTTCGAAAATATGCTTAAAGGTCCTCGGAACTGAGTGGCTGGTCCCCACCTACTACTCCAATTCTGCTCAAATTTCAAGGAGACTAAGGAAATCTAAAGCGACACCCTGATACCAAATTTGGAGGTTCTATCTTCATTGGTTTCGGAATTATGCTAGTTTGGCCTAAATTCGATCAAACAGTTCTAAGTTCCGAACCTATTGTCCAATCCTTACCGTACGCAATCGCCACCGTAGTTTCATTACCAGTAACCTACAGCACAAATTTCATGAAGATAGCGTCATTAGTTGTTGAGTTATCGTGATTTTTTATATATGTTCGTTAGCCCTTCGACCGATTAAAAGGTCCAGAATCCGAACTCTTGGACTGATTTCGCCCTTATACAGCCCGCGCTGTACTTATAGTACTAGTTAGCCCTTGTGCACAATTTAAACGTTCTATCTTATTTTTAAGTTACTATTTTTAGTAATTTCGATTATAAACTTTTAAAACTTGGCAGGTCTAAGAGGGGTACTGAACCACCACTCCAATTGATCCACAATTATGGGGACACACAAGAGATAGTAAAGAACACCCTTATGCCAAATTTGAAGCTTCTAAATTTTTTTTAAGTTGCTATCTTTATTAATTTTAAAGATATGCTTTAAGGTCTTCGGAAATGTGTAGCTGGTCCCCGACCCACTACTCCAATGGGGCCCAAATTTCCAAGACACTTAGGAAATAGGAAGGGACACCTTGATACCAAATTTGGAGGTTCTATCTTCATTTGTTTCGGAATTATGCTCGTTTGTCCTAAATTCGATCAAAAAGTTCTAGGTTCCGAACCCATGGTCCGATCCCGAACTTACACAATCCCCGAAGTAGTTTTATTACTAGTAACCTACAGCACAAATTTGATGAAGATAGCATCATTAGTTGTTGAGTTATCGTGATTTTTTATATATGTTCGTTAGCCCTTCGATCGATTAAAAGGTCCAGAATCCGAACATATGGGACGATTTCGCCCATATGCAATCCCCGCCATACTTTCAGTCCTAGTAACCTACAGTTAAAATTTCATCAAGATAGCTCCATTATTTTTTGAGTTATCGTGCCTACGGATGGATGGACATGGCTATATCGACTCAGGAGGTCACGCTGATCACAAATATATATACTTTTCCATATCTAGCTCGCTTCCTTTAGGTGTTTACAAACACCATACCAAAGTTAATATACCCCTTTACCTATTCTATAGGTGTAGGGTATAAAAAGACAAGCAGCTCCTACATTACGGCGGTGACTTAAAGACGTTAAGTCTTTTGTGACGTTATTATCATTGATAATACGAACAGCTCTCTTTTGTGTCTTATTCAGATATTGAAAAGCGGTCCTGGGAACTCCAGCAAATATGTGAGAGTTATACTCAAGTCTCGGCCGAATATAGGTTTTATAAATTTGTAATGATTTGGAGGTGTAAAGTATTTCCTACTCCTACTTAAGAATCCTAGGCATTTCGCGGCATCTTTTGCGACCGAAAGTTTTGCATTTATTTCCATGCCTAGAATTCTTAATGATTCGGAGTTTTGAATACCTACATTGCTAAAAGAAATGTTTAGTAAAGGTTCGCTTTCCTTGGTTGACAACAAACAGCTTTGGGGTTTTGAAGCATTAAAACTTACCCTGTTCACGCTTCCCCAATCTTGAATTATTTGGAGATCATTATTTAAGGAACTTGAAACTTTGGTTCGTTCATTGTTTACCGATGTTAAGGTAGCATCAGCTGCTCTCTCAAAAAGGTAAGAGCAATCAAGAGTGCTGTCATCAGCAAAGTTATGAATTTTATTGGAGGTAATGGATAGAAGATCATTGATAAATATTAGAAATAAGGTTGGTGATAGGACCGAGCCTTGAGGGACATCAGCATTGATTTCAAATTTTTGGAAGTAAAACCTTCCAATACAACTTGTATTGAACGATGTGAAAGGAAAGATTCTATCCATGAATTGAAGATTTTTCCTAGACCAAATGCTTCTAGCTTTTTTACTAGCGCGGCATGCCAAACGCGATCAAAGGCTTTGAATATATCTAGAGCGATTATGCTCGTCTCGCCATATTTTTCCAAGCAACGACCCCATTTTTCAGTCAAAAATGTCAACAGGTCACCTGTTGATCTATTTGACCTAAAACCATATTGTTGGTCACTTATGTGGTCATTACTCTCCAGATATCTTTTTAATTATTAACTCCATAATCTTTAATGGTACTGATGTTAGAGCAATTGGTCGATAATTTTCAGGATTGCTCAGGGCACCCTTTTTTGGGATTGGCTGGATATAAGCAGTTTTCCATATAGAAGGGTAAGTTCCAGAAACAAAGGATATGTGAAAAAGTTTGCTTAGTGGACCAGCTAGGGTGTTAGCGCATTTTTGGAGGACAATTGGTGGAATATCGTCAGAACCAGCAGATTTGTGAACATTCAGACCCTTAAGAACTTTAGAAACAACTCGTGGGCGAAAATACATTTTTTTAAGTTTAGAATTTGTTGGTACATGGACCGGAGGAGAGGCTGTTGTTGCCGGCAGTGTTGAATTGGTTGCGAAGATTTAAGCCAGCAAATCTGCCTTTTGTTCAGGGTCAGCAATGACAGCATTATTATAAATCAGTGGAGGAGTTGTAGAAGAAGTGAAGTTGTTTTTTACTGATTTGGCAAATGACCAGAAACTTTTGCTGCCTTTTGGGAAGCGAATAACTTTTTGCCTTAGTAAAAAATCATGTTTAAATTTTTGCTGCCTTAAAATTCTTTTGCATCGCTTACTAACTTCTGCAAATGAGATCCGGTTGCTTTCGGTTGGTTGCCTCTTGAACTCAAAGAAAGCTTTGTTTTTTTTCTTAATAGCTTGCCTGCATTTTTTGTTTAACCAATTCTGGTTGCGGTGTTTAGCACTTTTAATCTTACTTGGTATGAAAAGATTCAGGCCAAGGAGAATAGCGCTAGTTAATGCGTTAGCAGCTACATCAACATTTCTATTGTTGAAAAAAAACTTATTATAGACCAATTAAAGTTTTTGAAAAAGGAGTTTAAACCATCCCAGTTGGCTTTATTTAGTAGCCAAAATTTATGATTGGGAGGAACTTTTTGGTTAATTAAATTTTGGATTTGAAATTTGAAAACTGATAAGGCAGTGGTCAGAGCTGCCTAATGGGCTAATGACAGAAATGTTGTATTTTTCCGGATGAGAAGTTAGAAATAGATCCAGAGTATAAGCACTATGGCTTGAACAGTCTGGTATGCGAGTAGGTTCTTTCACCAATTGAGTAAGTTGGTGAAGAGCGCTAAAAAGTTCTACATATTTGCCTTCTGCCGATGCATGAGGAGAGTATAGAAGCCAATTTTTATTGTGGATATTGAAATCGCCTGCTACAACGATTTCAATTTCGGGATTGTCCTGAAGGATGCTAATTATAGAGTCCGATAAAATATCAAATTCTACAATTGTGTTCTTCTTCGAAATATTTGGACTTCTGTACAAAAAACAAAAATGCGTTGAATGGTCACCAAAAATAAATTTGGTCATAGTTAAACTATCAATCTAATTGGGTTTGCTTACAGTGACGTAGCCACGGCCAGTTATCCCATACTGTAGTATATTAAGTATGGCAGGATTAATAATAAAAACCCAGATTGCAAAATATACACGTCTTTATTTATCGATGTAAAAATTAAGAAGAAGGATATAATCAAAAATGACATTAAAGGAAAATTGACATTTATAGAATAATATGATTGACATTTATAAAATTGTTATATAATTAAAGAGTGACATCTGCTGTAAATCTTATATAATTCAAATGTAGTAGATTATTTCAGAGTTGCTATTATTATTATTCAACACTCCTCCTCAACGTTGAAATAATGAAAATTCAAAGGTTCATTCCCAATTGTTGAAAACAAAAAACATATTTGATTTTTGGTACGGCTTTAGTAAGACCATCAGCTGGCATTTGGTCAGTTTGTAGATATTTCACATTGATGACACCTTTTTCAATGGCATCTCTAATAAAATGATACCTGTAATCTATATGCTTTGTTCTAGAATGGTGACCACCGGATTTTGCTATATGTTGAGCACTTTGATTATCGCAGAAAATATCTGTTGCTTTTTCTGAACCAAATCCCAACTCTTTGAGTAAGAATTGAAGATAATAAGCTTCTTTGCTGGCTTCAGTCAGTGCAATATATTCTGCTTCAGCACTAGATGTTGCTACGACACGCTGCTTCCGTGATTCCCAGCTAATAGCTGCACCTGAAAGAATAAAACAAAAACCACTTTGAGATTTCCTGTCGTTTATGTCTTGTGCCCAGTCTGCGTCGACATAACCCAACAATGGTAACCCAATTTTTCGATAAGTTATTTTTGTTTCTTTAGTTTCATTTAAATATTTCAATAAATATAGGACAGCATTCCAATGTTGTTTTCGTGGATCTTGAGAAAATTGAGCTAATCTGCTTACACTACATGTTATATCAGGTCTGCTAAAAATCGATAAATGCAATAAAGCTCCTACTGCTTCTTGATATTTTGTTTGATCAATTTTATCTTTTTCGAATACTGATTTAGGATTTTTTTCTAATTTCAAATTCGATTGCATTGGTATTTTGGAAAATTTCGAATTTTGCATATTGTACTTGTTTAAAAGGTTGTTGATATAACCGGTTTGAGAAATTGAAATGCTATTGTGATCTTGTTGAATTTCAAGGCCAATGCAGTGTGATGGTTCACCAAGGTCATGCATTTCAAAATTTTCTTTTAATTTTTGTTTAATATCTTTAACAGCATATTCCACATTTGACGCAATTACGATATCATCTACGTAAATTGCTAAAATTGTTATTTCTTTAAAATTTCTTTTACAATGATCATAACGGGATTGTAAAAATCCAGATTCTTTTAATTTTAAATCTATGGTTTTATACCATTGACGACTAGACTGTTTAAGGCCATAAATAGCTTTGTTTAAGCGACATACTTTATCTTTGTTTTTCTCGTCAATAAAACCTTCCGGTTGCGTCATAAAAATTTCTTCATCCAGTGTTCCATTCAAAAAAGCAGTTGACACATCAAGTTGGTATAGTTTTAAATTATGTTCAACACTTAAAGCATATATTAACCGAAGAGAACTTTGACGTACAACTGGAGCGTAAGTTTCGACATAGTCTATTCCGTATATTTGAGCAAATCCTTTAGCAACTAATCGTGCTTTTCGTCTTTCTATTGATCCATCAGGTTTTAATTTTGATTTAAACACCCATCTACAACCAATTGGTATACATTTATTTGGTAAATCACAAAGATCCCAAGCATGATTTTTTATTAATGATTTATATTCTTCTTTCATGGCTAGATACCATTCATCAGCATTTGGAGAATTTTTTGCTGCACTATAATTTTTGGGATCATCAAAGGATTCAACTATATTGGCTATTTCTTTTGCATTATTTGAAGAATGTTCCTGACGTTGTCTTAAATCGTAAATGGATTGTATTTTATTATTTTTAACTTTGTTATTTTTATTAACTTGCGTATTCATTTTTTCAGCATCAGCATCTTCAAATATATCATCTTCAAACGTTTCATCTTCACTGTTTATTTGTATTATATCGCTACTTTCATCAGATTTATTTATATCATTGGATTCACTGTTTATTTGTCTTATATCGCTACGTTTATCAGATTTTTTTATATCATTCGATTCTCTTTCTTAACTAATTTCTTTAGAACCAATAAATTCAAATTCATAAAATTTTTCATATTCTTCATTTATAATCTCTTCGTTATTACTATTATCATCATAAATTTTTTCAATAAAACGAACATCTCGGCTTTTAATTATATTTCTAGTACCCTTTTTCCATAAACGATAAGCTTTTGCTTCATCTGAATAGCCAACGAGCACATATTCTTCACTTTTTGGATCAAGTTTTGATAAACCAATCTTTTTATTTAAAGCAAAAGCACGGCATCCAATTTGTAGTAAGTGGCTAACAGCTGGTTTTCGACCAGTCCAAATTTGTTCTGGGGTTTTTTCAAAATTTAAAACAGTTGGACAACGATTACGTATGTACGCTGAAGTGTGGATCAGTTCAGCCCATAAAAATATTGGTAATTTAGCTTCAATTAAAAAACATCGCTTCATTTCAACAAGCGTTCTATTCATTCTCTCCGCAACACCATTCTGTTGCGGTGTATATTCAACCGTAAGTTGTTTTTGTATACCACATTCTTTTAAATAATTATTAAAATTATTGCTTATCAGTTCTTTAGCATTATCACTTCGCAGAATTTTAATTTTTCTACCAGTATTATTTTCAACCATAGTTTTAAAATTTTTAAAACTTTCTAAATAATCGCTTTTTCTTCTTAAAAAATAAACAAAAACTCTTCGAGAATAATCGTCTATATATGTAACAAAATATAAACTTTTACCAATTGATTCAGTTCTCATTGGTCCACACAAATCAGTATGAACCAATTCCAAAATATTGTTAGAAGATTTTTCATTTTTTACTGGGAATGGTAATCTAGTTTGTTTACCTCTTATTCACGCGACACAATCAATACCAGTGTACTGCATATCTGGTAACCCTGATACCATTTCGTTATTTTTTAATTTTTTAAGTGATGCTACATTTAAACGGCCGTATCTTTTATGCCATATTTCTAATAAATGCATTCGTTTAATATTTTTACATATTTCAGTAGCATTATTAATTTTATTTAAATGTTCAATCACATTGACGTAAAACAATCAATTAACTTTTGAGGCTTCAAGTAAAACGTAATTATTTTTTAAAATTTTTGCTCTATTCCCTTCAATTAAAACTGTACACCCATTATCAGTAAGTAGCTTTACTGGCTGAAATTAAATTACTTCGTAATTCTGGGACATACAGAGTATTATAAAGATAGATTGTTTTTATTTTATTATTTATTTTCATATCTAATTTGACAGTTCCTATACCCATAATATCAACTAATTTTTCATCAGCTAAATTTACTTTACCAGAATAATTTTTATCAATATTTATAAAATAATTTTCATCACAACACATATGCGACGTAGCCCCACTGTCGATACACCAATTCTTTTCGATCAATACATGCCTTGCCTTATTTACATTTTCATTAATAATTTTTGTGGTTAATTTTAGCTCTGAGGCAATAAAACCTTCACAAATTTCCACATTGCGTGACTTTTCTTTTTCTAAATTTACCCTACAATCTTTCTTCATATGTCCCTTTTTACCACAACGATGACAATTATACGGAAAATTTGAAAAATTTGACGTACCTGGTTTGACGAATCTTTTTGGTTGAAACTTAACCTTCATTGCATTATCGGTATTTTGTTGATAACCCTTTTTCTTATCGCTGACTTCTAATAATCTTGAACGTAATGTGTCAATAGTCGGAAAATCTTTAGATGCGTCAAATGCTGCCTGTATATCTTTGTATGATTCTGGTAGACTATCTAATAATATGACTGCTAGCAAATCTTCATCAATTTTGGCATCCATTTCTCGTAACCGTGTAATAGATAAATTAAACTCAATTAAATATTCTTCCATACTATCACTTTCTGACATTTTGTTATTAAGCAACTTACGAAATTCTTCCACCTTCTGACGAGTACCTTTCCTATTAAAATTATTTTCCAAAAAATCCCAGACTTCTTTAGATGTTTTTAAATTTTTAATTAATGAAACTTGAGCAGGTTCCATGGCGATAATGATTTCACATCTGGCATCCATATCACAATTATTAAAAATTTCTAATTTTTCTGCATCGTTATCAGTGGGTGTTTTTTCCTTTCCCTGAACATATTTCAGAAGCCGGTTTTTGTGTAAAACCGCTTCCATTTGCGGCTTCCAAGTACAAAAATTTTCACCATTAAATAATGGAATTTTTCCAGAAAATGCCGTAATTTTCAATAAAATAAATATATATTAATATTCCGCTTCTTTATTCTTTATAGTCTGGGCCCATAACCTATTAAATATGGCAGGATTAATAATAAAAACCCAGATTACAAAATATACACGTCTTTATTTATCGATGTAAAAATTAAGAAGAAGGATATAATCAAAAATGACATTAAAGGAAAATTGACATTTATAGAATAATATGATTGACATTTACAAAATTGTTATATAATTAAAGAGTGACATCTGCTGTAAATCTTATATAATTCAAATGTAGTAGATTATTTCAGAGTTGCTATTATTAATATTCAACACTCCTCCTCAACGTTGAAATAATGAAAATTCAAAGGTTCATTCCCAATTGTTGAAAACAAAAAACATATTTGATTCTTGGTACGGCTTTAGTAAGACCATCAGCTGGCATTTGGTCAGTTTGTAGATATTTCACATTGATGACACCTTTTTCAATGGCATCTCTAATAAAATGATACCTGTAATCTATATGCTTTGTTCTAGAATGGTGACCACCGGATTTTGCTATATGTTGAGCACTTTGATTATCGCAGAAAATATCTGTTGCTTTTTCTGAACCAAATCCCAACTCTTTGAGTAAGAATTGAAGATAATAAGCTTCTTTGCTGGCTTCAGTCAGTGCAATATATTCTGCTTCAGCACTAGATGTTGCTACGACACGCTGCTTCCGTGATTCCCAGCTAATAGCTGCACCTAAAAGAATAAAACAAAAACCACTTTGAGATTTCCTGTCGTTTATATCTTGTGCCCAGTCTGCGTCGACATAACCCAACAATGGTAACCCAATTTTTCGATAAGTTATTTTTGTTTCTTTAGTTTCATTTAAATATTTCAATAAATATAGGACAGCATTCCAATGTTGTTTTCGTGGATCTTGAGAAAATTGAGCTAATCTGCTTACACTACATGTTATATCAGGTCTGCTAAGAATCGATAAATGCAATAAAGCTCCTACTGCTTCTTGATATTTTGTTTGATCAATTTTATCTTTTTCGAATACTGATTTAGGATTTTTTTCTAATTTCAAATTCGATTGCATTGGTATTTTGGAAAATTTCGAATTTTGCATATTGTACTTGTTTAAAAGGTTGTTGATATAACCGGTTTGAGAAATTGAAATGCTATTGTGATCTTGTTGAATTTCAAGGCCAATGCAGTGTGATGGTTCACCAAGGTCATGCATTTCAAAATTTTCTTTTAATTTTTGTTTAATATCTTTAACAGCATATTCCACATTTGACGCAATTACGATATCATCTACGTAAATTGCTAAAATTGTTATTTCTTTAAAATTTCTTTTACAATGATCATAACGGGATTGTAAAAATCCAGATTCTTTTAATTTTAAATCTATGGTTTTATACCATTGACGACTAGACTGTTTAAGGCCATAAATAGCTTTGTTTAAGCGACATACCTTATCTTTGTTTTTCTCGTCAATAAAACCTTCCGGTTGCGTCATAAAAATTTCTTCATCCAGTGTTCCATTCAAAAAAGCAGTTGACACATCAAGTTGGTATAGTTTTAAATTATGTTCAACACTTAAAGCATATATTAACCGAAGAGAACTTTGACGTACAACTGGAGCGTAAGTTTCGACATAGTCTATTCCGTATATTTGAGCAAATCCTTTAGCAACTAATCGTGCTTTTCGTCTTTCTATTGATCCATCAGGTTTTAATTTTGATTTAAACACCCATCTACAACCAATTGGTATACATTTATTTGGTAAATCACAAAGATCCCAAGCATGATTTTTTATTAATGATTTATATTCTTCTTTCATGGCTAGATACCATTCATCAGCATTTGGAGAATTTTTTGCTGCACTATAATTTTTGGGATCATCAAAGGATTCAACTATATTGGCTATTTCTTTTGCATTATTTGAAGAATGTTCCTGACGTTGTCTTAAATCGTAAATGGATTGTATTTTATTATTTTTAACTTTGTTATTTTTATTAGCTTGCGTATTCATTTTTTCAGCATCAGCATCTTCAAATATATCATCTTCAAACGTTTCATCTTCACTGTTTATTTGTATTATATCGCTACTTTCATCAGATTTATTTATATCATTGGATTCACTGTTTATTTGTCTTATATCGCTACGTTTATCAGATTTTTTTATATCATTCGATTCTCTTTCTTTACTAATTTCTTTAGAACCAATAAATTCAAATTCATAAAATTTTTCATATTCTTCATTTATAATCTCTTCGTTATTACTATTATCATCATAAATTTTTTCAATAAAACGAACATCTCGGCTTTTAATTATATTTTTAGTACCCTTTTTCCATAAACGATAAGCTTTTGCTTCATCTGAATAGCCAACGAGCACATATTCTTCACTTTTTGGATCAAGTTTTGATAAACCAATCTTTTTATTTAAAGCAAAAGCACGGCATCCAATTTGTAGTAAGTGGCTAACAGCTGGTTTTCGACCAGTCCAAATTTGTTCTGGGGTTTTTTCAAAATTTAAAACAGTTGGACAACGATTACGTATGTACGCTGAAGTGTGGATCAGTTCAGCCCATAAAAATATTGGTAATTTAGCTTCAATTAAAAAACATCGCTTCATTTCAACAAGCGTTCTATTCATTCTCTCCGCAACACCATTCTGTTGCGGTGTATATTCAACCGTAAGTTGTTTTTGTATACGACATTCTTTTAAATAATTATTAAAATTATTGCTTATCAGTTCTTTAGCATTATCACTTCGCAGAATTTTAATTTTTCTACCAGTATTATTTTCAACCATAGTTTTAAAATTTTTAAAACTTTCTAAATAATCGCTTTTTCTTCTTAAAAAATAAACAAAAACTCTTCGAGAATAATCGTCTATATATGTAACAAAATATAAACTTTTACCAATTGATTCAGTTCTCATTGGTCCACACAAATCAGTATGAACCAATTCCAAAATATTGTTAGAAGATTTTTCATTTTTTACTGGGAATGGTAATCTAGTTTGTTTACCTCTTATTCACGCGACACAATCAATACCAGTGTACTGCATATCTGGTAACCCTGATACCATTTCGTTATTTTTTAATTTTTTAAGTGATGCTACATTTAAACGGCCGTATCTTTTATGCCATATTTCTAATAAATGCATTCGTTTAATATTTTTACATATTTCAGTAGCATTATTAATTTTATTTAAATGTTCAATCACATTGACGTAAAACAATCCATTAACTTTTGAGGCTTCAAGTAAAACGTAATTATTTTTTAAAATTTTTGCTCTATTCCCTTCAATTAAAACTGTACACCCATTATCAGTAAGTAGCTTTACTGGCTGAAATTAAATTACTTCGTAATTCTGGGACATACAGAGTATTATAAAGATAGATTGTTTTTATTTTATTATTTATTTTCATATCTAATTTGACAGTTCCTATACCCATAATATCAACTAATTTTTCATCAGCTAAATTTACTTCACCAGAATAATTTTTATCAATATTTATAAAATAATTTTCATCACAACACATATGCGACGTAGCCCCACTGTCGATACACCAATTCTTTTCGATCAATACATGCCTTGCCTTATTTACATTTTCATTAATAATTTTTGTGGTTAATTTTAGCTCTGAGGCAATAAAACCTTCACAAATTTCCACATTGCGTGACTTTTCTTTTTCTAAATTTACCCTACAATCTTTCTTCATATGTCCCTTTTTACCACAACGATGACAATTATACGGAAAATTTGAAAAATTTGACGTACCTGGTTTGACGAATCTTTTTGGTTGAAACTTAACCTTCATTGCATTATCGGTATTTTGTTGATAACCCTTTTTCTTATCGCTGACTTCTAATAATCTTGAACGTAATGTGTCAATAGTCGGAAAATCTTTAGATGCGTCAAATGCTGCCTGTATATCTTTGTATGATTCTGGTAGACTATCTAATAATATGACTGCTAGCAAATCTTCATCAATTTTGGCATCCATTTCTCGTAACCGTGTAATAGATAAATTAAACTCAATTAAATATTCTTCCATACTATCACTTTCTGACATTTTGTTATTAAGCAACTTACGAAATTCTTCCACCTTCTGACGAGTACCTTTCCTATTAAAATTATTTTCCAAAAAATCCCAGACTTCTTTAGATGTTTTTAAATTTTTAATTAATGAAACTTGAGCAGGTTCCATGGCGATAATGATTTCACATCTGGCATCCATATCACAATTATTAAAAATTTCTAATTTTTCTGCATCGTTATCAGTGGGTGTTTTTTCCTTTCCCTGAACATATTTCAGAAGCCGGTTTTTGTGTAAAACCGCTTCCATTTGCGGCTTCCAAGTACAAAAATTTTCACCATTAAATAATGGAATTTTTCCAGAAAATGCCGTCATTTTCAATAAAATAAATATATATTAATATTCCGCTTCTTTATTCTTTATAGTCTGGGCCCATAACCTATTAAATATGGCAGGATTAATAATAAAAACCCAGATTACAAAATATACACGTCTTTATTTATCGATGTAAAAATTAAGAAGAAGGATATAATCAAAAATGACATTAAAGGAAAATTGACATTTATAGAATAATATGATTGACATTTACAAAATTGTTATATAATTAAAGAGTGACATCTGCTGTAAATCTTATATAATTCAAATGTAGTAGATTATTTCAGAGTTGCTATTATTATTATTCAACATAGTATATAAACCTTCCAGCATGATATAGTGTCCGCATGCAGAATCACTGCAGCAAAAAAATAACGCCTATTTACTTGGCTTTGTACATAAAGTTAAAATAAAGATTATCGAAAAATTAAAGAAAAAAAAAATAAAAAATTAATTGTAAAATTTACATTTATTAAAAGTTTATATAAAAAACTTAAAGAGAAAAAAACAAAAAAAATTATATATAAAGAAAAAAATTTATGAATTTAAATTTAGATTTTTCTCAGACTAAAGTTTGAGAAGAACTTTATTTTAAATTTATCGTTTGATATTTACTGGATCTATTTACATTAATTTTAAATATGTAACAATATATGTATATATAACAAGTTGAAATGCAACTAGATGAATAGCTGACTGAATAAGAGTAAAAGGGATAGCTATAGTGTTTGATATTTGTGTTTATTATTTATTATAAGATTAACATATAAGTTTTTATTTTTATGAAAAATTTTAAAAGTTTTATTTAAAGTATCATTAAAAAAAACAAATTAAAAACAAAATTAATAATTAAGTGTGTTATTTAAGTGTCATTTAGTTTAATTTTTGTGAAATTATATTAAATTTAATTTAAATTAAATTGATGTTAATGGTGTTAATAATAATTTTAGATGTTAAATTGTTAATAGCTGTAAGAAATTAAATTTAAATTGTAAACAAAGTTAGACAAATGAAATAAATACAAATGCAGCTATTTATAATTAAATGTATGAAATAATTAAACAAAACAAATTGTATTTAATCTATGCTTTTTAGTTATTAAATAATTATAATTTTAACCAGTTTTTGTATTTTAATATGTTATAAAAATTTTGAGTATCAAAAAGTGTAAAAGAAGGTAGGATATAAGTTAATTAAAATAAACTAAATTTTGAAAAAGAATGAAAAATTATTTTGTTTTTGATTTTTATTACTAAAGATTCTATCTTTCCTTTTTTTTCTCTATTTTTTTTTTTTACATATTACTTAAATTAGGAAGTTATAAGAGAAAATTTTTTTTACAGAAAATTAGTAAGCAAAAAGTGCAGCCATGTTGTAAACTGCAGTAACAGAGAAAAAAAAGGAAAAAGTATTGGCAAAATTCAACAGAAAAAAAAAACACTACAAAAATTAAAAAGATTAAAAAGAACTACTTAGCCTGGTTAATCAGTTAATCCAATCCACCAACAGATAGCTACTAAAAAATTTGCTTATAACCTATTAACACTAAAATTAACAAATATAAAATTAATATTATTTAATTTCACTAAAATTAACAAATATAAAAACAAAAAATAAAAATAAAAATAAATAAAAATAAAAAAAACATAGAAATAGCAACAAAGCACAAATAAATTTTTTTTTTTGCTTTTTTAATTAGTAATAATTTATTTTCACTAAAATTAACAAATAAAAAACAAAAAAAAAAAATAAAAAATAGAAATAGCAACAAAGCACGAATAAAATTAGATGTTTACTCGATGACAGTCACAAACGGAATCCCAACTATACTTAAGCTATATTCAAAGGTACTTTTGGCTGCATTTATGTAAAATTTATTTTTATATTTAAGTTAATTGTATGAAAAGTTCTAAATTTGGGATTGTATTTTAGAAATACATTTATTGCATATTTTGCGTTTATAAGAAAAATATAATAGAATGTGTATGGGTAAAAGAGGGTAAATTGTTCATAAGAAAAAATTCTAAAAGTAAAATCATTCCTGTTTTAGAAGAATCAAATCTAGATGTTGAATGAACTGTCATACGATTTACCACTCAATACCCATATAGATTGTAATATATTCGACATAAATAATATTAAAATACAAGATAAAAATTCACTAAAAATTCTCTATTTCAACGCAAGAAGCATTAAACATTAAATGGATGACTTAACACACATATTAGATAAATTAAAATACATTATTCATATTATTATTATAACAGAAACTTGGATTCTGGAAACTGAGCAAGATCATATAAATATAAATAACTACAATAATAACTACACCAATTGAAATATATTGTGATGAAGTAAGCAGC
Organism: Dolichopus griseipennis; assembly: GCA_963082915.1. NCBI lineage: Eukaryota > Metazoa > Arthropoda > Insecta > Diptera > Dolichopodidae > Dolichopus > Dolichopus griseipennis. The sequence goes on along the minus strand of CAUJBZ010000343.1, from coordinate 109,700 downwards.
TTTGTTAGTATTACTATAATTCATAACAAAGATAAATTTAATATTACTGGTATCTACCGGCCACCGGACAGTTCACCAATCCATATAAAAACATTCCTTGAGAAGTTGGACATGTATCTTGAAAAACTAAAAAACAAAAAAAATTTTATGATGGGTGATCTTAACTTCGATATTAAATGTTCAAAAAATAAAAATACTGAAACTTACAAAACAATAATCGAAACCAATGGATTTTCCTTTTGTGCAAATGGAACAACTAGACCTCAATCTGGAACATGTCTGGACGACATTATAACCAATGATATTGAAGCAGAAATTAATATTTCTCTATTTCAACACGATATTTCAGATCATTTGGGTATAGTTGTTGAATTAGAAAATGTAAATATTGCAAATAATAAAAAGATAACCGATCAGCTGATCCAAAAAATTAATTACAATTATGTCAAAAAGGAATTAAAAAAATTTGTCAGCAATGCAGATAACGTCAATGATTTAGTTACAGATATGACCACCAGATGGAAAGATATTATAGAAAGAGCTACTGTGGTGAAAAAAATGGGATGGAGTAAAAAACAATATTCTGCACTATGGATAGATAATGAATGCATCGTGTTAATTGAAAGAAAAAATTATTGGTACAAGAAATATGCTCAAAATAGAGAATCAGAAACAATAAAGAACGTTTATAAATATTGATTAAATAAAGCTACAAACTTGAAAAGGAAAAAGAGAGATGAATATGATAAAAGACAATTTCTAAAAGCAGAAAATAAACCAAAAAAAATTGGCAATATATTAAGGAGCTTATATGTACTAACAACAAAAAATCAAAAGAATTCTTTGAAAACGATGAGCTAGATCGAAATGAAAAAATTAATAAAATTAATCGATTTAATAATTTTTATGCTAATGTTGGTGTGAATTTGAATAAAATTTGTATAAATATTTACTACCCGAAAATGAGAACAAATAAAGAATTCAAGTTCAATTCTATAAATTTAAATGAATGTCACAGGCTCATAGATAAATTTACTAACACTAAATATGCTGGGCCTGATCAGCTGTCTCCATTGTTATTTAAAACCTGCAAGACTGAAATTGCTGAAAACATAACACATTTCATAAACAAATCTTTGATGAGTGGTGAAATGGCACTAACAATAAAAGTAAACAAAGTGGTACCCATTTATAAAAAAGAAGGAGATATTAATAACGTGAATAACTACCGGCCAATTTCTATCTCGTCGACTTTTAGCAAAATAGTTGAAACACTTGTGATCAACTTACTGATTTTTTATATAGAGAAAATTTAACAAATAATCGGCAGTACGGTTTTACAAGAAACTCAAGTACTCACGCAGCATTGTTCGACATAATTTCAGATATTCAATTCGGCATCGATAAAAATAAAAAAGTTGCCATAGTATTTTTTGATGTAAAAAAAGCTTTTGATTCTGTTGACAGAAATATACTTTTAAGAATTCTGTTTGAGCATGGTGTAAAAGGCAATGAATTTAACTGGTTTTCAAGTTATTTGTCAGACAGGTTTCAATATGCGGAATGTGATGGAGTACGAAGCGATGTGTTAAGTATGGTGTAATACAGGGCAGTGCACTAGGGCCTACACTGTTTTCTTGTTATATAAGCGGCTTACTAAACACCACATTATTCGGTAAAGCGTTTATGTACGCAGATGACCTAGCTATTGTATACACAGAAAATACATGTAGCAATCTAGAGGAAAAAATAAATGCAGATATGAGTAAGATTCAGAATTGGATGATGAATCACAGTTTAACAATAAATGTAAACAAAACTAAATGTATGTTAGTTAAAGGAAAACCCAACGATCATTTAAAAATAATGTTTGAGAGTTCAGAAGTAGAAGTGGTCCGCAGCTATAAATATTTAGGCGTTATCGTTGACGATAATCTCACTTGGGAGCTACAAATCCACGAACAACTGAAAAAAGCAAGGAAAGTCACAGGAATTTTTAAATTAATCGGTAATCGAATTCCTTTTAATGTAAAAAGATCAGTATATTTCAGCATATTCCACTCCGCAACTACTTACTGTATTCAAATTTGGGGTAATGTTTGCAATAACAGATTAAATTTAATACAAGTGGCTCAAAATAAAGCCATTAAAAATCTATATGGATATAAAACAAGAACCCCAACGCGGGAAATTCACAGTAAACACAATATTTTACCTTTGCAACTTCTGGTAAAAAGTAAACTGGCAACACAAATACATCTAATAATTACGAATAGAATTAACTCAAGAGTTATACCGACTTTAAATAATGAAGTTCACACTTACAACACTAGAAATGCTAGTCAGCTAAAAATCGTATCTTCAAAAGTCAGATTTAACAATCATGGTACTATATATAACACAGTCTATAAAAACTTCAAAGAATTGCCTGCAGAAATTAAAAATAATACCAATGACAATGTCAAGTTCAAAAAGAAAATAAATGAATACTACATCAGTAAAAACTAAAATATACTTCAATGAATTGCCTGCAGAAATTAAAAACAAGTAAAGAAACAGTCAGTCGGTGCAACCGACTTAGAAATACCCTACACCTATTTTGTTCAAATTTAAGGTCATATCCATAAGTCATTTTAACACCATAAAAGCTGTTATTAATTTGATCGTAAGAAGTTACCAAATTAACTTTATAATACTAAAAATATTTTCTAATTACACTATCTATTAAAAAATATTACAAATTATTACTAATTTATCTATTTAAAAATATTAAAAACAAAAAAACTTGAAATAAATGAAAATATATTTATTCCAATTAAATTACAAAATGAAAAAATTCTAATTATTAAGTTTTGTGATAAAAAGATAATCAAAGCATAATATTTTTAATAATCCAAATTTTTAGAAATTGCAATTATTTTAAATGGTTAGTTTATATACCTAATAGAAAAGCTTATAAAAGCAAAATATGCAATAAATGTATTTCTAAAATACAATTACAAATTTAGACCTTTTCATATAATTCATTTAAATATAAAAAGAAATTTTACATAAATGCAGCAAGTACCTTTGAACATAGCTGAACCACTACAATTTAGTCTAGATTTCGGAGACACATAGGACATAGGAAATATATTCTTTGGCTTCAAAATTAAACTCGACCACAACCAATTCGCATGGTACTTTCATTACAAGTAACCTAAAGTTTAAATTTCATAAAAATACCGGCATTATTTTTTGAGTTATGGTGTTTTTAAGATATATGTTTGTTAATCCTTGAACTTTTCAAGGGTTCCAGAACCCGAAACCATGGTACGATTTCGCCCATATGCAGTCCCGTCATACTTTCAATACTAGTTAACCCTTGTACACAATTGGAATGTTATATCTTATTTTTAAGTTACTAGTTTTATTAATTTCGATGATAAGATTTTACACATTGGGGGGTCTAAGAGAGGTACTGAACCACCACTTCGTTTGATCCCAAATTAGGGGGGCACGCTAGAAATAGTAAAGAACACCCTGGGCCAAATTTGAAGCTTCTACATTTTTTTCAAGTTACTATAATTATTAATTTCGAAAATATGCTTTAAGGTCCTCGGAACTGAGTGGCTGGTCCCCGACCCACTAGTCCAATGGGGCCCAAATTTCAAAGACAATTACGAAATAGGAAGGGACACCCTGATACCAAATTTGGAGGTTCTATCTTCATTGGTTTCGGAATTATGCTAGTTTGGCCTAAATTCGATCAAAAAGTTCTAGGTTCCGAACCCATTGTCCAATCCTCACCGTACGTAATCACCGCCGTAGTTTCATTACCAATAACCTATCGCACAACTTTCATGAAGATAGCCTCATTAGTTGTTGAGTTATCGTGATTTTTTATATATGTTCCTTAGCCCTTCGATCGATTAAAAGGTCCAGAATCCGAACCCTTGGGATGATTTCGCCCATATACAGTCCGCGCTGTACTTATAGTACTAGTTAACCCTTGTACACAATTTGAACGGTCTATCTTAATTTTAAGTAACTATTTTTAGTAATTTCGATTATAAGCTTTTAAAACTTGGGAGGTCTGAGAGGGGTACTGAACAACCACTCCAATTGATCCCATATTAGGGGAACACGCAAGAGATAGTAAAGAACACCCTTGTGGCAAATTGGAAGCTTCTACATTTTTTCAAGTTGTTATCTTTATTAATTTTAAAGATATGCTTTAAGGTCTTCGGAAATGTGTGGCTGGTCCCCGACCCACTACTCCAATGGTGCCCAAATTCCCAAGACACTTTGGAAATAGGAAGGGACACCCTGATACCAAATTTGGAGGTTCTATCTTCATTGGTTTCGGAATTATGCTCGTTTGGCCTAAATTCGATCAAAAAGGTCTAGGTTCCGAACCCATGGGCTAATCCCGACCTTACGCAATTCCCGAAGTAGTTTCATTACCAGTAACCTACAGCACAAATTTGATGAAAATAGCGTCATTAGTTGTTGAGTTATCGTGATTTTTTATATATGTACGTTAGCCCTTCGATCGATTAAAAGGTCCAGAATCCGAACCCATGGGCCGATTTCGCCCATATGCAATCCCCGCCGTACTTTCAGTCCTAGTAACCTACAGTTAAAATTTCATCAAGATAGCTCCATTATTTTTTGAGTTATCGTGCCTACGGACGGACGGACGGACATGGCTATATCGACTCAGGCGGTCACGCTGATCACAAATATATATACTTTTCCATATCTAGCTCGCTTCCGTTAGGTGGTTACAAACACCATACCAAAGTTAATATACCCCTTTACCTATTCTATAGGTGTAGGGTATAATAATACCAATGACAATGTCAAGTTCAAAAAGAAAATAAATGAATACTACATCAGTAAAAACTAAAATATCCGATTATGATCGCAATAGTTAACTTGAATTTTCTATATTTCATTTTATTTTTTGTTTTTTGTCTTGAATGAATTATTAGTGATAATTTTTATAATTTTTATAATCTCTACTATTTTATATACACAGTCATATAGTCATTATATTATTATTGTATAAATAATTTCTAATTATTTGTATTATTTTCTAAATTATATTATTAATTTCTAGTTTATAATATTTTACTTTTATACTTTGTTTTATATATTACGTTTTGCATTTTTGAATTACTATTTACTTGTTATTTATATTTATATTTTTTTGTAAATTATATCTTTGTTAAAACTTAAAATTTTATATACAAACACTCTATACGAGCACTAGTGCTCTCTGAGTTTAAATAAATGAAATAAATAAATAAAAGGTACATAAACTAACAATTTAAAATAATTGCAATTTTGAAAAATTTGAATTATTAAATATATTGTGCTTTGATTAGCTTTTTATCACAAAATTTAATAATTCAAATTTGTTCACTTTTGTAATTGAATTGAAATAAATATATTCTCATTTATTTCAAGTTTTTTTGTTTTTTAATATTTTTAAAAGATAAATTAGTAAGAATTTGTAATATTTTTGAATAAATAAAGTAAGTAGAAAATGTTTTTAGTATTATAAAGTTAATTTGGTTAGCTATGTCTTACGATTAAACTAATAAAAGCTTTTATGGTTTTAAAATGACTTCTTTATTTGTTAATATTTACAGTACAGTCAAGATATATATTACACTTATTGCGCGTGTTGTAGTTATGAGTATCCCAGAATATATATATTTCCCAGAATAGATCATACTAATGGTTAACCACAGATACCTTACCACATCTATTTTGAAATTTTTATTTTGGAAGATAGTTTTATGAAATACTTTGTTCTCAAAAAGCAAAGACTTGGTTTATTTTTACATTTAGTAACAGCTTGTTTTTGTTGAGAAACTCTTCAATTATTACGAGATCCTCCAATATTTCATTTTTCAACTCTAATTCACTATCATTTGAATATTTGAAGACCGTGTTATCCGCAAATAGTGATGCAGCTTTATTTAAGTCAAGACGTGCAAGGCCATCAATATATATTATAAAAAGATCAGGTTCCAATACTGAAACCTGTGGCACTTCCTTCTTTATTGTTCTACTTTCACTTGTAGGACGCATTGCGATTTTTGTTTTAAATAAGTTTTAAAGTAATTTTAGTTGCTGTGGAGAAAAATTCATACAAGACAATTTATGTAGTAGAATGTCGTAATCAACACGACGACACAACAGTTGAATGCCTTTTGCATACAATAAAGATACAACCAGTGAACTTGTCATTATGGGTACTTCTAGTAACAAATTCATTCATATTGTTCAAATGTAAAGAGGACATTAGTCTGTTTTTCGTATTTCTTTCAAATATCTTCGAAAATTAACGTAACACAGAAATTGGTATATAATTCAAAATGTTTGTTGCGTTTCCAGTCTTATAAATACCAGTCTTGCTTTCTTAAAGCAATCGGGAAAATTGTATGTTTCGAAACATTGGATAATAAATCTTACGAAAACAGATGCCAATATTCCTAAAAGAGTCTTAATAAATTTCGTTGAAATGCTATCGTATCATGTTACAGCACACGATTTCGGAGAATGAATTATTGCATTGATTTCATCTATATTTATTAAACTAAGATCAAAATTGGTATGCATATTTCAACGAAAGAAATTTAGACAATGATAATCGATGTCATCAATTGGTATATTAAGAAAATCTGTTATTGTTGTAAACGTTTTGTTCATTATTTCAGCTATTCGACGGTGATACGCTACGGTTTTCATAAATAATAACTTTGACCGAATATTTAGATTTTGGTAGCTAGTATACATTACTATACAACATTACTGATATATATATTGCCTACAATTTTTTAGTGTTTCCAGGGTCTTTCCTGATTTTTTCAGAGAAGAACAACATTTTACCGGCTGTCATAAGTTTCTTCACTTTTGATTTCGAAATATTGCGTAAATCAACACGAACTTTCATCATTTGAAATATTTCACCGGAAGAATTGTATTTCATGACTAGTTGAGTTAAAATTTCAACTACCGCATCAAAAGTTTCATATGAGCTCAGACTACCTTATATTTGAAGTTCCTCAACTCCTCGTAATTTAAAATTGTTTTTGTGCTGATTGAGTATTCCTTAATAGGATTTTAGATCAACACTAACAAAAACAAGTGAGGAAAAAAACCAACCTTTTTTAAAAAGCACATTTTCAAAATTATATACGGTTTCTTACTGCGTATTTTATCATTTATTTTTATAAAAATGTATATTATGATAATATTATAATTTTGTTATTTCATTAATAATTAATTATATGACTAATAGTGAAATAATTAGAATATAACCCCAATGCACTCCAGAGAACCTGTTAATAAGTGAAAAATATAATGTTGGAGCTTCTATGTTAACGTTTTAACAAAAAAATTTTGGAAAAACTTACACTGGTAAATAAGTTACTGTTATATAAAAACATAAAAATTTTAATTTTCAAGACCTAGTAGTCCTTCAATGGGGAACTTTCCCAAATTTTTGCTTAGCAAACTTATGATGGATCTACTCACCCCCTCCTGTCTTCACCCTTCCAATTTTTTCCGGTTCTAGGAAATCAATTTTGAACTCCTACAAAATTTGGAATTTCACCTAGAATATTATTATCTAACCAAAAACGGTTAAGACTAAGAAACAATTTCTTCAATTTAAAGAGACCCTTTAAAAACCTTTAACGTATGCTGAAATATAATGCTGCAGCTGTAAATTTTGCATATTTGTAAAAAAAAATTTGAACAGGTTTTAAAGTTACAGGTGGTTGAAAATAGCAAAATTTCAATTTTCGAGCCCTTATAGCTCCTAAATAGAGGGCGTGACAAAATTTCAAGACCCTAGGTTAAACCGTTTAGAAGATATATGGGTCCAAAAATTTTGCAAAAGTTGAGTTTAGCTTAATGGTAAATTTTAGTACCGTATAGCAACCCTATACATTTGAGTCTTATATTTTTGTGAAGCCTATAAAACTATCTATCTTTTGCCGTTTTCAGATTGAAAATACACTTAACAAAGCTTTTGTTATAACAATTTAAAAATAGGGCTTTTTACAACTTTGGGGGGCTGTAGCTCCGTAACGGGTGGGACTACAGAAAAAGATTCTTCTACGAAATTAATTTTTTTGTAATATCAACCAGTGGTTAAAATTTCTTTACTCTATTTCAAACGGTGTAAAAGTTTTTGTAAACATAGGGACGGACGGACGGACGGACAAAGTCAAAATTAAGAAAAACCTTTGACACTTATTCAAACTTTCGTTTTGGAGCTTTCAATTTTGTATATAAATAAAATAAAATTTTGACAAGTATTCAAGTTATAGGTATTTAATAGCTAAATTTTTAGCAAAATTTAAATTTTCGACCCCTTACAGCTCCTAAAGAGGGGGTGTGACAAAAAAATTTTGTTAACTGACTCTTACTTATTTCTAAGGATCTAACTTTTCCCAAATTTCAAGTTTCTAGATTTAGCCGTTCCGAAGTTATGAGGGACCAAAAATTTTGTAAAACTTAGTTTTGAATAACGGTAAATTTTAGTACCGTATGATAATCCTATGCAATTGAATTTTAAAAATTTGTAAAGCTTATAACAGTTGTCTGTTACCGTTCTCAGGTTGGAAATATACCTTATAGAACTTTAATTATAACTGTTTAAATATAGGGCTTTTTTCGACTTTGTGGGCCTGTAGCTCCGTAACGGCGGGGGCTACAAAAAAATTTTTTAACTTTAAATTATTTTTATTGCAATACCTACCCATTTCTGATATGTTTTAGTCAGCCGTAGGTAAAAAAGGACGGAATGAAGCTATATAGGCAAATTTTTACAAAATTTTTTGAAAATGTGCTAAAAATCTGATGATCAGACGAGTCAGTTTCCGCGACAGGAAATGAATATTCGATTTTTAGAAAACCGGTAATTAAATAATCAATGATAGTCTTTGACATGATTTCGAATCTTGTGGCAAGCCCTGGTTTTTTTATAATTTCTATTGAACTTATTATTTATGTTTCTATTATTAAAATTATTGTTTCTATTGTTGTTGTTTCTCATAATCATTATAGGTTTAATTTTATTTTTACTAGCGTCATATTCTGTAGCAATTTGAATTGCGCTAGCTAGTGTTTATGGTTCTTCTGCATGACCGGTTTGTGCTAAGTTTTCGTTGTGACCAGATTTAGAAATGCCAATAGCGTATTGGTCGTTTAGCGACGCTATTTTTATAGAATTTGTGCTGTACTAGTAAATAAAAGTACGGCGGGGATTGCGTACGCTCAGGATTGGACCGTAGGTTGGGAACCTAGAACTTTTTGATCGAATTTAGGCCAAACAAGCATAATTCCTAAACCAATGATGATAGAACCTCCAAATTTGGTGTCACTTTCTTATTAAATATATTCAACATAACTTAACAAAAACTTTTCTTTTCCCGCTTTTAAATCTATAATTCAACAAAATTTTTTTTTTAAAGTGAATAAATAATTTAAATTAAAAAAAACTTAAAATTATGCTCGAAGTTATTAGTAAAATTTCACCCAAAATCAAACATTTCAAAAAATACAAATTACTTGGCCGATAATTTTATAAATGACTCGGCAATAATTTTTCCTCTAAATGCAATTATCGATTATAAAAATCGAACTATTAAAACTAATAACACAATCTTCCCTTCTTTTTAACAGAAAATGAGGAAAATTATTTTTCCAAAAGTTTTCAAGACAATTCTATTGAATTATTTGCTAACGAAATTAATAACTTCAACGTTCTTGATCACATAAGTATATCACATTTAAATAAAGAAGAGAAAATTTCATTAAGAAAAATTATACTAAATAATAAAAATGTTTTTTATAAAGAAAATGATAACCTTTCATTTACTAATAAAATTAAACTCTTAGTAAGTACGCAAAATGAAATACCTTTATATACCAAACTATACAGATACCCAGAAATACATAAAGAAGAAGTCAAAAGACAAATTGATAAGATGTTGAAAGATAACATCATTCAACACTCAAATTCCCAATACAATTTCCCAATTTGGGTTGTCCCCCCAAAAAACTTGACAACAGTGGACAGCAAAAATGGAAAATTGTTATCAACTACAGAAAATAAAACAAGATAACCGTCGATGACAAATTCCCAATACCTAATTAGGAATACATTTTTGATAAATTAGGAAAAGCTAATTATTTTACCACTTTAGACCTTGCCAAGGCGTTCAACTAAATCGAAGTGGATCCAAAAGACAGAAAGAAAACCGCGTTTTCAACATTCCAAAGACTAATGAACCAAGTCTTGGAAAAAAAAATAAACAAAATTTGTGTAGTTTATATGAATGTCATCCTAATTTTTTCTTCATCTTTGCAAGAACATTTAGACTCTTTGCAAAAAATATTTCAAACTTTATCTAAAGAAAATCTAAAAATACAGTTAGACAAATGTTTGTTTTGAATCGGGAAACCGAATTTTTGGGACACATTGTAACAAAACAAGGTGTTAAACCCAATCCCAAAAAAATAGAATCTGACTTTTGAAAGAATTGCCTTTTAACCACGGATACTTTGCACTGGGAACCCTGTTAAGTCAAAATAATCATTCAATTTCATTTATTTCGCGTACTTTAAATAAGCACGAAAAAAAACTATGCAACAAAGAAAAGGAATTACTTGCTATAATCTGGGAAACTAAAGAATACCGCCCCACTTATATGGTAGGAACCAAATTGTAAGCTTCCACGCAGGAAAATCAAACTAAATGAGTTTACCTTTGATATAGAGTATCTTAAGAGTAAACAAACTGTGGTAGCGAACGGTTTGTCTCGCATAAACGTTGTAGAAAATTACAATAATGATATAAACGAAAATCAAGAAGAAGTAATACAATCCCTTCTAAAAGAAAATTTAAACCAACCTTCTGATGAGATCAATAGCTTGAATTATGCTCAAACTTGTAATAACGGTGAAGCCTATAAAACCAGCTATCTTTTGCCGTTTTCAGATTAAAAATACACTTAACAAAGCTTTTGTTATAACAATTTAAAAATAGGGCTTTTTACAACTTTAGGGGGCTGTAGCTCCGTAACGGGTGGGACTACAGAAAAAGATTCTTCTACGAAATTAATTTTTTTGTAATATCTACCAGTGGTTAAAATTTCTTTACTCTATTTCAAACGGTGTAAAAGTTTTTGTAAACATACGGACGGACGGACGGACGGACAAAGTCAAAATTAAGAAAAACCTTTGACACTTATTGAAACTTTTGTTTTGGAGCTTTCAATTTTGTATATAAATAAAAAAAAATTTTGACAGGTATTCAAGTTATAGGTGTTTAATAGCTAAATTTTTAGCAAAATTTCAATTTTCGACCCCTTACAGCTCCTAAAGAGGGGGCGTGAAAAAAAAATTTTGTTAACTGACTCTTACTTATTTCTAAGGATCTAACTTTTCCCAAATTTCAAGTTTCTAGATTTAGCCGTTCCGAAGTTATGAGGGACCAAAAATTTTGTAAAACTTAGTTTTGAATAACGGTAAATTTTAGTACCGTATGGTAATCCTATGCAATTGAATTTTAAAAATTTGTAAAGCTTATAACAGTTGTCTGTTACCGTTCTCAGGTTGGAAATATACCTTATAGAACTCTAATTATAACTGTTTAAATATAGGGCTTTTTTCGACTTTGTGGGCCTGTAGCTCCGTAACGGCGGGGGCTACAAAAAATTTTTTTAACTTTAAATTATTTTTATTGCAATACCTACCCATTTCTGATATGTTTTAGTCAGCCGTAGGTAAAAAAGGACGGACGGACAGAATGAAGCTATATAGGCAAATTTTTACAAAATTTTTTGAAAATGTGCTAAAAATCTGATGATCAGACGAGTCAGTTTCCGCGACAGGAAATGAATATTCGATTTTTAGAAAACCGGTAATTAAATAATCAATGATAGTCTTTGACATGATTTCGAATCTTGTGGCAAGCCCTGGTTTTTTTATAATTTCTATTGAACTTATTATTTATGTTTCTATTATTAAAATTATTGTTTCTATTGTTGTTGTTTCTCATAATCATTATAGGTTTAATTTTATTTTTACTAGCGTCATATTCTGTAGCAATTTGAATTGCGCTAGCTAGTGTTTATGGTTCTTCTGCATGACCGGTTTGTGCTAAGTTTTCGTTGTGACCAGATTTAGAAATGCCAATAGCGTATTGGTCGTTTAGCGACGCTATTTTTATAGAATTTGTGCTGTACTAGTAAATGAAAGTACGGCGGGGATTGCGTACGCTCAGGATTGGACCGTAGGTTGGGAACCTAGAATTTCTTGATCAAATTTAGGCCAAACAAGCATAATTCCTAAACCAATGATGATAGAACCTCCAAATTTGGTGTCACTTTCTTATTAAATATATTCAACATAACTTAACAAAAACTTTTCTTTTCCCGCTTTTAAATCTATAATTCAACAAAATTTTTTTTTTAAAGTGAATAAATAATTTAAATTAAAAAAAACTTAAAATTATGCTCGAAGTTATTAGTAAAATTTCACCCAAAATCAAACATTTCAAAAAATACAAATGACTTGGCCGATAATTTTATAAATGACTCGGCAATAATTTTTCCTCTAAATGCAATTATCGATTATAAAAATCGAACTATTAAAACTAATAACACAATCTTCCCTTCTTTTTAACAGTAAATGAGGAAAATTATTTTTCCAAAAGTTTTCAAGACAATTCTATTGAATTATTTGCTAACGAAATTAATAACTTCAACGTTCTTGATCACATAAGTATATAACATTTAAATAAAGAAGAGAAAATTTCATTAAGAAAAATTATACTAAATAATAAAAATGTTTTTTATAAAGAAAATGATAACCTTTCATTTACTAATAAAATTAAACACTTAGTAAGTACGCAAAATGAAATACCTTTATATACCAAACTATACAGATACCCAGAAATACATAAAGAAGAAGTCAAAAGACAAATTGATAAGATGTTGAAAGATAACATCATTCAACACTCAAATTCCCAATACAATTTCCCAATTTGGGTTGTCCCCCCAAAAAACTTGACAACAGTGAACAGCAAAAATGGAGAATTGTTATCGACTACAGAAAATAAAACAACATAACCGTCGATGACAAATTCCCAATACCTAATTTGGAATACATTTTTGATAAATTAGGAAAAGCTAATTATTTTACCACTTTAGACCTTGCCAAGGCGTTCAACCAAATCGAAGTGGATCCAAAAGACAGAAAGAAAACCGCGTTTTCAACATTCCAAAGACTAATGAACCAAGTCTTGGAAAAAAAAATAAACAAAATTTGTGTAGTTTATATGAATGTCATCCTAATTTTTTCTTCATCTTTGCAAGAACATTTAGACTCTTTGCAAAAAATATTTCAAACTTTATCTAAAGAAAATCTAAAAATACAGTTAGACAAATGTTTGTTTTGAATCGGGAAACCGAATTTTTGGGACACATTGTAACAAAACAAGGTGTTAAACCCAATCCCAAAATAATAGAATCTGACTTTTGAAAGAATTGCCTTTTAACCACGGATACTTTGCACTGGGAACCCTGTTAAGTCAAAATAATCATTCAATTTCATTTATTTTGCGTACTTTAAATAAGCACGAAAAAAACTTATGCAACAAAAAAAAGGAATTACTTGCTATAATCTGGGAAACTAAAGAATACCGCCCCACTTATATGGTAGGAACCAAATTGTAAGCTTCCACGGAGGAAAATCAAACTAAATGAGTTTACCTTTGATATAGAGTATCTTAAGGTTAAACAAACTGTGGTAGCGAACGGTTTGTCTCGCATAAACGTTGTAGAAAATTACAATAATGATATAAACGAAAATCAAGAAGAAGAAGTAATACAATACCTTCTAAAAGAAAATTTAAACCAACCTTCTGATGAGATCAATAGCTTGAATTATGCTCAAACTTGTAATAACGGAGATGTTATATCAACTGTTGCAACTATTCATAAATTTATTCAAAAACCAATTATTCCTAAAAGAAGGAAATAAAGAAAAAATCTCTCTAAAAATTGTGCATTAAAAAAAAAACAAATTATAGTGCATATATCAAAAGATAGTAACTTACTAAAACTAATGCAACGAATTTTACCAGATAAGGGTCTAATTTGTGTGTATTGCGAAAATATAAAGTTGTTTCTAAAAGTCCAAGAGCTGTATTCTAGTAATTTTGCTACTCAACGTAATAGCCAAAAAAGAATTAATTACTATTTTCAAGACTAACACCTAAAAACAACCATAGAGGTATTAACGAAGCCTTTTTAGAACTGACACAAAGATATTTTTATCCAAACTTTCGTAAAGAAATAATTAAATTTATAAATAATTGTGAAACTTGTGGGCTTGCTTTCCAGAAAGAAATCAAATGTACTTAACGACAATTGATAAGTTCTCTAAATATGCATTGCGCAAATTAATCGATAGAGATTGGATTAGCCTTCTAAAAGGCTTTAAAGAGAGAGTAAGATACTTAAGGAAAATGAAAAAGCTAGTATCAGACGGAGAAAGATGTATAATCCACAATGCTGTTGAAGCATTTTTGAAAGAAAACGATATCGAATTCCACCAAACAACTGCTGCATTAAAAACCGGTAACAGTGACATAGAAAGACTACATAGAACTCGGAACGAACACTTGAGAATCATGAATATCGAACGCATTAACGATACTTTAGATAACAATCTTTTCAAAATAATAAATTATTAATTAAAAAGAATTAAAACCTGTAGACTTTTTAACAAAAAATTTAGACAGAACTAATATAGAAAAACTAAAAAACCAAATCTTAATCCAAAAATTAACAATGACACAATGAAAAAATTGACAAAGATAGGCATCACACTCTTAATTTAAGCGAAAAAATCCTGAAAAAAAGAAATGTACCAAAATGCTCTCTAAAATATAAAAAATTAACAAATTATAGAAAAACCAATGACTATATAATTGATAAAAGTTCAAAAAGAAACACTAAATTTTACAAATTCCAGTTAAAACGAAAATAATTACCAAATTCATTTTAGGAATGAATTTTAAAATCTTAGCCATAATTAAATTAATTATGCTGCTGAACCTAAATGTAAACCGTGCAAAGGAAATGAAAATTACACCGGTATTCGGAGATAATGGCTACACAATAGTAAAAATAAACAATAGGCAAATGGTACAAAACTACTCCAAAATACTAATATTGTAGATCTAAAAGAATATGAAAATCTTATTAATATAATAGAAACGAATATCAATAATTAATATTAATATATAAACTTGCAACATTCAAATCCTAATTCTTTAGTATTTGCTAAGGAGTTAGAGAATTTGTAACAAAATTTCGAGATCATCGTTTCTCCCATCCATAGAGTTTTCTCTATGGATCCTACCTATCCATAGAAAAGGGGGTCTCGTCAACTTATTGGGCTCTCGACTAAAATTTATCGCTGGTACAATGGACGCAGATAACTCAAAACAGATTTCTGAATAACTATAAACCAAAAACTCATATTAATAGTGAAACAAATAAAATAATACAAGACGACTCAAAATATGTACTACAAATTTATGTAAACATTGTACATATGAACAGAGAAATTGACAAAATTAAAGACATAATACTTCTTAACAAATTGAATGTCCTAGCACATGACATTCTTTCATCTAACGAAATCAAAGACTTCAATATAACAATAGAAATTTTTCTATTTCTTAAAATATTGTTATTCCATTTCCTAATCAAATTATTTATTTATTTGAACCAAAACAAGGTTTTTACAAAAAAAATTCTTAAAACTAAAGCTTATAAATACATTAAGAATCAAAAGTTTATTTATTTGTTTATTTGTAGAAAATGCATACAAAGCAAAAACACAGTTGAAATTAAATTTATGAATACTAACTGTGTTAACTAACTGTATAAAGTAACTAAATTAAAAAATAATACGAACTTGAAGTGTAATATGATATAATGAAGGTTAAAATTATTGTCTTAGGTCATGAATGAATTTTAAGATTAATTTACGTTTAAAAGTGTATCGAGAAATTTATGTAGAATAAAGATGACTGTGTTTATTGAATGTAATGCAACATCTATTTATTGGTTCATTTTTTCCATATTCAGTTCTATGAGTATTTTCAACTTAGTATTTAGTACTTCTCGTATTTCTCGCACCGAACGTCAATGTTATTTCTTAAGACGTCAAAAGTAAAACAGGAAGAAAGAATTTTCCTGCGTGAGGATAACGTTAAAATATTAAATGAATTAAGTCTTACGAGATAGCTAGGCAGAATTGAATAATCTCTAGGATTATATTGATTTCTTAAAGCGAAAAGAAGAAATTGATTTTGGACGGATTCTATTCTATCAGAATGTATTTGAAATGTACTAAAGAACTTTAAAGAGCTTTAGTTAAAGCAATGTTGCTAAATTCTTTAGCTCTTCTTTTTATAAAGCCGAGCATTCTGTTTGCCCTGGAAATCATATACTCATAATGAAGATGGAAGTTCAGTTTATCATTCAACAGTTTATCATTCCCTAAATCGGTAATAAAAAAATCGGTTAGAAAAACTATTAAATACATAGATTTTAAGAACAAAATATTTCAATACTCACTAAGCTTTGTGAAATTTTTAATAATACTTATTGTTATAATGTTTATAATACTTTTAGAATATCGTCAAAGAAATAAAGTTAGTACTATTGCACAAAAAGTTTGCGATGCACCTAAGATAGAGAACGCAACACTTAATAATTTTTCCGAGACGGAAAAATCTAGGTGTGGAGTATAACTCCTTTCTCATGAAATTAGCTTAACTCTAATCTTTTCAAATATCTTACTTACTTTTGCTAAAGTAGCATTTTAATACATAAATTAAATTATCGTCTACACTATATTATAGTGTTTAATTATTGAGTATTTTTATAAATATCAGAATGCCTACTAATCATTTTATGTCAAAAGTACAGTTCTGTAAATTATATTAGTTTAAGTACATTAAGTTTGAATGCAAAAAATAAAAGTTCAGTTTTTAGTAAACCATCAAGGAAGACGTTTTATTAATTACATAACTTAATACTTAATACTATATGTTACCGTAGCTTCATTTGCACACTTTTTAATTGCTAACTCTGTAATGTAAAATAACAGTTACAATATACTTGCGAAAGACTAATAGTAAAAAGACATCAGCCATACTTTTAATAGATTCAGGAATTTATTTAAATTTTTTTCATTCCTAAAATTTAGTGGTAATAGATTGAAATATGTGGGTGCAGTAAAATCAAAAAAGTTTCGATAATGCGTACTATAACTAAATGGAACCCTATTTGAATTATTGACCCTAAGGTTATAAGTTCAAATACTACTAATGTTTATATTATTTATAAATACTAATGTTTATATTTTGAAAAAATTTTTTTAATGTCCTGAAAACATACAGATGACTCAACGGAAGAATGGATCAATTTTAAAATGCATGTTTGGACTATAACTAAAAAAATAAGCGAACTAGGATAAGTTCCTTCCCAACAAGTAATTCCGTATGGCAATTTTGAATTTACTAATGCATAATACCTATATATTAATAAGAAACTTCCTTGCGGAACAGTAATTTTTAAGTAAGAAGAATTTTCGAATAGTCATAGTACAATATTTATGTAAGTTACTGATATGTATTTTATAATTTAGATATTTTTCTATCTCTACATCTAAATATTTATAACTACCTACGGCTTCTATTATAAAAAATTCTCTGAACAACTATTCTTATTTACGTTAAAATTTTTTCCAGATGAATTTTGTTTTTTTTTTCCTTATTATTCCCCTAGGGAACATAGGACTTCCACATAGCCTCTCCAACTGTTCCTATTTAGCGCTAGTCTTTTTATTTCTGACCAGGTTTTCCCGATAGGTCACATTCTCTCTGGACTGTTCTCTTCCACGTTGTTCTTTGTCTTCCCATATTTTTCTTCATTCATTATTCTCCAAGGCCAGAATAAGCGACATATTATTCGTAGACATTTATTCACAAAGTTTGTATTTTCTGTATGTTATTTCTTGATACAAGCCATGTTTCGCCTTCATATAGCAGAATTGATTTGACACATGTTTCTACTTTTTATCTTTGTTCTGCGTGCTATGTGTGTTGACTTCTATACTGCCCATAACCTTCCGAAGGCACTTCTAGCTTTTGCTATGTTATGTTCTATGTCACTGTTTGTACCACCATCTTTCGTTATTATAGCTCCCAAGTATTCAAATTCTGCTACCTCTTCTATTTGGATATTGCGTATAAGTGGTACTTGGCTTGTGTTCTTTATTCACATGCATTTGGTCTTGTTTATGTTTATTTTGAAGCCTGTTTTTTCAGATTTATCTGCGAATTTATTGATGGTGGTCTGCATTTCTTCTGCTGAGTGGGTTAGTAGATCCGCATATTCTAGGCTTTGCAGTTTCTATGAGAATTGCCATCTGATTGCCATCTGTTATTAATAACACTGGTGATAAGAGAACTCCTTGTCTTACTACTATAGTTGCTGTGATTGGAGTACTCAGCTTACCATTATAAAGCTCTTATCATGCCTAAAATTTTGTGTTTTTTCTGTGTTTCTTAAGTGTGGCCCATATCGAGCTTCTATTAATTGTGTTGAAGGCACCCTCGGAGTCTATGAAAGTTGCATATAATTGGATGTTCCATTTTACTGATTGTTGAACTATTAATCTTAATGCGTTGACATGTTCGGTACATCCTCGGTTCTGTCGAAAGCCCACGTGCTCATTTCTCATATAGCTGTTTTATTTTTCCACTATTCTGGCATATATAATTAGGGCTATAATTTTTTTTTTACTATTTAGTACTGTTATACATTTCCAGTTTCTGCATTCTGTCAGATCTCCCTTCTTGTGTAATTTTATAATTATTAACATTTTCTATTTTTCTGGAATTTCTTCCTCTTGTCATATTCTTTCTATTATTGGCTTCAATGTTTTGGCAGATGTGATTTCTTCGGCTTTTAACAGTTCAGCTGGTATGCCATCAATTAATTTAGCTTTCTTATGGCTTCTGTTATTTCTCTAAGGGTTGGTGGTCCTTGCTCGATTGATGTGCCTTCTCTAATATTCGCATGTTGTTCTTCTGAGTTTCTAAGACTCTGAAAATTTTAGTATAAATCATCTAAAACCTGCTTTCTCCAATTGGTTTATAAGAATTTTTTGATCAATCATATCGAAAGTCTTTGAAATGTCAATGAAATGAGCCACTGTTACGTTACCTTTGCAATTAATACTGGAATATTATTCCGAACAGAGTTTTAGAATTGCATCTTCCGTACTTTTACCTGAGCGAAGTTATATATTTTCAAAGATCTTTGCTATTGGCTGCTGCATGGAAATGGGTCTGTATTGCGATATAAGTAACTTTGAGCTTTTTTATATCCTACACCTATGAAAAAGGAAAAGGGTATATTAACTTTGGTATCTTGTTTGTAACCACCTAAAGAAAGCGAACTAAATATTGCAAAGTATATATATTTGTGATTAGCGTGACTTCCTGAGTCGATATAGCCATGTCCTTCCGTCCGTCCGTAGGCACGGTAACTCAAAATATAATTGAGCTATCTTGATAAAATTTTAACTGTTACTAGGACTCAAAGTATGGCTGGGATTGCATATTGGTGAAATCGGACCATAGTTTCGGGTTCTGGAACGTTTGAAAAGTTCAAGTGCTAACAAACATATATCTTCCATAACTCAGAAAATAATTACGCTATTTTGATGAAATTTATATTCTGGATTACTAGTAATTAAAGTATTATGGCAATTTGTTCTGGTCGGGTTCGAGTTCTGTGTCTTCTTATTTGTTTTGTGTACGTGAAATTTTGGATGAATTGGAATAGCGGTTTGTGTACCACTCCCACTACTCCAAAGACCTTAAAGCATAAATAAGTTAACCTTTCATATTAAATTGCAAAATTTTGTTTTAAATTTTTTCCCAAATAAATTGTTCACACGGGAACGGTTTATTTTTTTATCAAATCTATAATATTAAATTAAACTTTTTTTGATTTCGTAATATGAATTTTCAATAATTTTAAATTAATAATTTTTTTTTATAATTTTGTAACAAATTTCGGACATTCACACTAAAATTATTCGTAATAAAAAAATTATCCAGGCGGCGTCTTTGTACAGGTAGAATGAAAAATTTAAATAAAAATAAATTTCACTTCTTAATTAACTTCTGAAAAGAAAGGTTTAGAATTTTGTCATAAAATATTATTTGTAAAATTATTTGTATTACTAAAAGAAAAATCTGTAAATTAAAAGAAATAAAAAAACTATTGTTAAATAAATTAAAAGCTTTTATTTTTTTGTGGCTTATACGAGCAAATAAAATTAACTTATATATTCTTCTTCTTATTTAACACTTTTATATTTTTAAAAGGCTAGGAGTTTTACTGTAAAACATATTATGTATTATATTTTTTAAATTAAAAACTAATTATTTCTTTCATAAACGACGAATTTTTTTTAATAAATAATCTATATTTTATTGAATTATTACCATAGGTAATATATAATTAAGAAATTATGTACGATACTTATGTTGTAAAATTTATTTTTATATTTAAATTAATTATATGAAAAGTTCTAAATTTGTCATTGTACTTTAGAAATATATTTATTGCATATTTTGATTATTAAATTTTGTGATAAAAAGCTAATGAAAGCATTAATGGTTTTAACTAACATTAAAAACCATGAAATTTTATAAACTTTTATATTAATATTAAACAATTTAAAAATTAAAAGAATAAATTTAAAAATTATTGAACATTGAAATAATTAATCAAGGGTACTAAATCGTGCAACAGTAAATGCACTACAGCTAAAAATCCTGAAAAGAAATAATTGCTGCATGTGTGTAAAATTTTATTGAATTGGATAAAAGCACAAATAAATAACATACAGATGTCTCAATTCGTAAAAAAAATTACCCCAAGTAATTTTAGCACATAGATGTCGCTACTATGTGAAATAAGAAATTGATTAAAAAAATCCAAAATATACCACGCACAAAAAAAAATCTTCTGTGGTAAAAAATTTTACTCACCACTCACTCCATTAGAAATTAAGCGTTGTTATTGTTTTTATTTTTAAATTGGCATAGATGTGGCGTGTCGAGTCGATCACATTTTTATCTATGTGGTAGTTCTACTGAACTTATATAATATATACATAAATAAATAGAATATCGCTGGACGCTGTGTACTTAGATTAGATTATAATAATTTATATATGGATGTGTGGTATAATATTATTATATGAATTATAATATACATACATACAAATATATTAATTGTGTATTCATTTATTATAATATAAGAATAAAATAATAGAAGTTGAAAATTCAAATTCAAAAGTTGAAGGAAATTTTTTTTAAAGGTAAGTAATTTTTTAAGTATATTTTTTTACTACATTATATTATAAGAAGTATATAATTTTAATAATTTTTTATTTTTTATCAGTAATAATTTAAAATGGCTTCGCAAAAACGAATTTGCCATATGTTGAGTTGCAAAGCGGACTCAAACACATTTCCTGACCGACAATTTTTTAAGTTCCCTAAAGAAAATTCAAGGATGTATAGGGAATGGGAGGCTGCAGTAGGAGAATTTAACATGAGAAGAGTTAAAAAATCTCTTATATGCAGCAAACATTTTGAAAGTAGTGATATAGGTACGCTATTATTTTTAAATTTTTTAAATTAATTATTAAAGTAGGTAGCATCTGTAGTATTTACGAATGTAGTATTTCGTTTTTCTTACCTTAATATGTACACAAATTATCATAAAAGTAACTATATTCATGGAATATTGATGTATAATTAAATATTTAGCCAGTTTTTTTAATTTAGTAAAAATTAGTTTATCACGGTTATCATATTTTGGCGAACATTATATAATTAATATATATAATTTGGCGAAAATTATATAAATATATTAGTCAACTATGATTCTAACTTCTTTTTGTTTTTGTTTTTGTTCATATTATATTAGTCGCTGTATGTAAAAATATTCTCGATTGCATTGTATTTTAATAGGAAAAGATTTATGGAAGAGTTTATTTTTTTCTTTCCTAGTATTTTACTTGCATATTCTTCTTATCTCTGAATATTTTTTCAAATTATGTAAAAAAAATTTATATAATTAATCCTGTTAAGTTTCCTTTTTAATTGAATTTTTTTTTCTACATGAATTGGTACTCCATGTATATAATTACTGTATGATACGAAATTTAATTCTTTTAAATTAATATTAAATTTATTAAAATGCAGGTATACGACGTTTAAAAAAAACTGCTGTGCCAAAATTTGCGCTAGAGAAATATGAAAATTCATATTTCGAAAATGATGATGCCCTTAATGTTAATCATTTTGATCGAACTTATGCACGAGTTAACTATTTAAAGCCGACACTTCTGAATGATTTGGACGAAAGTGTTGATATTGAAGAATTAAATAGAGCTGCAAGAGTTATAGATTCAAATAAATTCCAAAATGAATTTTTAAAGTGTGAAAATTGCTGCAAACAACAGCACTTTTACATTAATTCATTAAGAAAATTGAAAAAAGAAAAGAAAGTTTTGACAACAAAGTTGAATAACTTTAAAAAAACGAAAAAGGTGCTTTAAAGAAAAATTAGTAGATTGAAGCAGATCAATCAAAATTTAGAAAAAGAAAACCGTTTTCCGTTAGAAAATTTAATTGACCGATTACCCGTAAGTAAAAATTCTTTCTAAATTAATATTTTCTAAATTAATTCTTTCTGACAAAAATAAAAATTTCATGGAGGACGAAAAATGGATTTCTCAAGTTATCTTTTTTCGTTCTTCAGCAGGTTACAACTTTTTAAGGGATCAGCTTGGTTTTCATTTACCACATCCCTCTTCTTTGCACAGATGGATAAAAATCAAAAGTTTGTTACCTGGAATGGACATTAATGTCTATCAGGAATTAAAGAATTACGTTAATTCAAATTTAAATGAAATTGAAAAGGAAGTAGTTCTTATTTTCGACGAAATGAGTATACAAATGAATTTATCATATAATAAACGTAAGGATATAATAGAGGGTTTTGTAGACTACGGGAAAAATACAAGATTAAATGAATGTGCAAAGTCGGTTTGTGTATTCATGGTTAGGAGTATTTGTGGGAAATTTAAGCAACCATTATACTATGTTGCTTGTCCAGGTAGTATACCAAAATGTCAACTTGAGTTAGAGTTATATAAATGTCTGGAGATTTGCAAAAATTTTCAATTAAATGTCAGAGCTATTTGTTGCTACCAAGGTCCAACTAACCGTAGTCTTTTTGCTAGTTTGAATATTTCACAAAATAATTCCAGTTTCTTATATAAAGACCAAATAATTTATTTTATGTACGACATTCCTCATCTTTTTAAGAGTGTTAGAACCAATTTAAATAAACATAATTTATTTACTAGTGATGGGGAAATAAGCTGGAAAGTTGTTGAGTATCTATACAACTTAGAAAAAACAAATACTACCAAAATGTGCCCTAAATTAACTAATGCACGTATTAATCCTACAAATTTTCAAAAAATGAGTGTCAAACTAGCTACACAAGTTTTAAGCAGAAGTGTTGCTTGTGGAATCGAAGCTCTTATAGCATTAAATAAATTTCCACTTAATATCAAAAAGTTTGCAAAACCAACAGCGGAATTCATTAAAAAGATGAATAAACTTTTTGATGTGTTGAATGGGATTCCACCACTTCAGCGAAATGAATATAATTTTAGTTTTCTTAGAGAAATGAGAGAATATATTTTAAATATTAAACCAATGGGTCCTGCAAGAGAACCTTTTTGTTTTAAAGGTCTGGTAATCACAATTGACAGCGTTCTCAAACTAACTGCAACATTATTTTCGTCTAATGACAATATTTTTTATATTTATGCCAATAAGTTGAACCAAGATCCACTCGAAAATTTATTTGGTAAGTTGAGGGCTAGAAATGTTAATAAAAACAATCCGAGTGTTGCCGAGTTTAGCTCCTCATTTGCCAAAATAATTTCTTTAAACATTCTGTTTAAATCAAAATTTTTAAATTGTGAGGAAGACGATTGTGATTTCCTTCGCCTAGATTGGGATATAGTTTTGCAAAATACTGAAGAAACTTCTTTCAATTTATCCAATGGGAATGAACTATCTGAACAAAGCGATGATATTCAAATTGACGATATTGAAAATAATATGAACGTAGGTAATAACACAATAGCAGTAGAGGTACCTAATATAACCGATGTTGCAACAAGGTACTTTGCGGGGTACTACATTTTCAAAATGTTCAAAAAAATAGGTAAAAATTGTGAAAATTGTTCTAACGAAATGTTAAAAAACAAAAATAATTATAATTTAACAGAAATTCTTATAAAATTAAAAGAATATGAAACTTCAACCAATTATCCAATTTTATCATGGCCTTCAGAAAAGTTCTTTTAAATATGCCGCTTGCACGTAAGTGTCTTTTCTCAATATTTTCAAAAAACACCGTTCGTACGAAACTTAAAACAAAATATCGTCAAACAATGCGAACAAAAAATAATTTTTCATTTTCCCGATTGGTTTCAGAAAGATAATAGTTGCTATGAACATAGAGTCTTATGTACTGATTTCTTAATTCTAGTTTTACTTTGGAAAAATAGCAAGTGGGTTTTTGACAAGAAACAAAATCAAGTTCAAAATAAAAAATTAAGAAATCCAATGCATATTTAATTGTCTGTCCGTATTTTTAGCAATCTGTATTCGTCAGTTTGTCTGTCTGTTTAAAAAAAAATAAAGAATATCAATTAATTTTTGTCTGTCTGTCTTTCCGTCAATCTTCATTCCCATGTGTTTTTTGGTCTGCCTAAGAAAACTAAAAGGAATTTTTAAACTATAATAAAAAAATAAATTCATTTTTAATTGTCTGTCCGTCTGTTTATCTATCTGTACATCAGTCTGTTTGTGTGTCTGTCAAACAAATAATAAAAAACAACTGCTCTTCTGTTTTTCAGTTTAAAAGTACATACATACACATATATATATATATATATATATAATGTATTATTATATGATTTTTTCATTTGAATTCATTTGTTTGTTATCTGTCTATCTGTCTATTGTCATTTATCCATCAGTGTGTTTGTCTGTCTGATATTTACGAATGATTAACAGCTAAGAGCTATTTTTTTTTTGTTTCCCTTATATTAAGTACATAGCTAAATTTCTTTAATAAATAATTTCCATAAAACATTAAGGCACAGCAATTTTTTTTAAGGTCGTAACTCGTAAGTATATTTATCTATTGGTTTGAAATTAATTATGTTTTAAATTTTGTTTTATTTTTTATTATTTATTTTGTATATATAATTGTGAAATAATTATTTTTAAATTTATTTTTACATTTTTTTTTTTACTTTTTTATTTGTGAATAATTATGATGGCTGTTTTTATTTTTATTTTGAATTGTTTTTTAAATTTTTTTGTTTGCATATTTTATTTAATTTATAATAATAATAAGGGTTTTTTATGCCAAATGGAATTTTATTACATACATTATGTATTTTGAATTATTAATCATTAATCAATAATTTCCACTTGGCTTTTTCCCTTTATAAATAAAATTTAAATTAAAAGGAATAACAATGTAGTTTTTTTATCAAATTTTATAGGTACTTTATTAGGTGCTGAGTGCTGACTACATTTAGAATTTACGCATAATAATTTTACTTAATCGTAGATTATGTATCATTATTTATAGGTGAAGTTTACACTGAATTAAATTCTGAACTTTATTATAATTTTGACTTTTAAAAGAAAAAACAAGTAAAGAAACAGTCAGTCGGTGCAACCGACTTAGAAATACCCTACACCTATTTGGTTCAAATTTAAGGACATATCCATAAGTCATTTTAACACCATAGAAGCTGTTATTAATTTGATCGTAAGACATAGCTAACCAAATTAACTGTATAATACTAAAAACATTTTCTAATTACCCTATCTATTAAAAAATATTACAAATTCTTACTAATTTATCTAATTAAAAATATTAAAAAACAAACAAACTTGAAATTAATGAAAATATATTTATTCCAATTCAATTACAAAATGAAAAAATTCTAATTATTAAATTTTGTGATAAAAAGATAATCAAAGCATAATACATTTAATAATCCAAATTTTTAAAAATTGCAATTATTTTAAATGGTTAGTTTATATACCTAATAGAAAAGCTTATAAACGCAAAATATGCAATAAATGTATTTCTAAAATACAATTAAAAATTTACACCTTTTCATATAATTCATTTAAATATAAAAATAAATTTTACATAAATGCAGCAAGTACCTTTGAACATAGCTGAACCACTACAATTAAGTCTAGATTTCGGAGACACATAGGACATAGGAAATATATTCTTTGGCTTCGAAATTAAACTCGACCACAACCAATTCCCATGGTACTTTCATTACTAGTAACCTACTGTTAAATTTCATCAAAATACCGGCATTATTTTTTGAGTTATGGTGTTTGTAAGATATATGTTTGTTAGTCCTTGAACTTTTCAAGGGTTCCAGGACCCGAAATTATGGTACGATTTCACCCATATGCAGTCCCGTCATACTTTCAATACTAGTTAACCCTTGTACACAATTGGAACGCTCTATCTTAATTTTAAGTTACTAGTTTTGTTAATTTCGATGATAAGCTTTTACACATTGGGGGGTCTAAGAAACGTTCTGAACCACCACTCCAATTGATCCCAAATTAGGGGGGCACGCAAGAAATAGTAAAGAACACCCTTGTGGCAAATTGGAAGCTTCTACATTTGTTTCAAGTTACTATCTTTATTAATTTCGAAAATATGCTTTAAGGGCCTAAGAACTGATTTGCTGGTCCCCGATCTACTACTCCAATGGGGCCCAAATTTCAAAGACACTTACGAAATAGGAAGGGACACCCTGATACCAAATTTGGAGGTTCTATCTTCATTGGTTTCGGAATTATGCTCGTTTGGCCTAAATTCGATCAAAAAGTTGTAAGTTCCGAACCCATTGTCCAATCCTCACCGTACGTAATCACTGCCGTAGTTTCGCTGCCAATAACCTACAGCACAAATTTCATGAAGATAGCCTCATTAGTTGTTGAGTTATCGTGATTTTTTATATATGTTCCTTAGCCCTGACATCGATTAAAAGGCCCGGAATCCGAACCGTTGGGCTGATTTCGCCCTTATATAGTCCGCGCTGTACTTATAGTACTAGTTAACCCTTGTACACAATTTGAACGGTCTATCCTAATTTTAAGTAACTATTTTTAGTAATTTCGATTATAAGCCTTTAAAACTTGGGAGGTCTGAGAGGGGTACAGAACCACCACTCCAATTGATCCCAAATTAGGGGAACACGCAAGAGATAGTAAAGAACACCCTTGTGGCAAATTGAAAGCTTCTATATTTTTTCAAGTTGTTATCTTTATTAATTTTAAAGATATGCTTTAAGGTCTTCGGAAATGTGTGGCTGGTCCCCGACCCACTATTCCAATGGGACCCAAATTCACAAGACACTTAGGAAATAGGAAGGGACACCCTGATACTAAATTTGAAGGTTCTATCTTCATTGGTTTCGGAATTATGCTCGTTTGGCCTAAATTCGATCAAAAAGTTCTAGGTTCCGAACCCATGGTCCAATCCCGACCTTACGCAATTCCCGAAGTAGTTTCATTACTAGTAACCTACAGCACAAATTTGATGAAGATAGCGTCATTAGTTGTTGAGTTATCGTGATTTTTTATATTTGTTCGTTAGCCCTGAAACCGATTAAAAGGTCCAGAATCCGAACCCATGGGCCGATTTCGCCCATATGCAATCCCCGCCGTACTTTCAGTCCTAGTAACCTACAGTTAAAATTTCATCAAGATAGCTCCATTATTTTTTGAGTTATCGTGCCTACGGACGGACGGACGGACGGACGGACGGACGGACATGGCTATATCGACTAAGGCGGTCACGCTGATCACAAATATATATACTTTTTCATATCTAGCTCGCTTCCTTTAGGTGGTTACAAACACCATACCAAAGTTAATATACCCCTTTGCCTATTCTATAGGTGTAGGGTATAAAAATATACCTACACAGTTGTTTCGGCTTTTTTCGTTTTATTAAAAAAAATAAAATAGAAATTGAATTTTTGAGTTGATTGGGTTTTTTTTATTTAGAGAAAAGTAAATTAATTTATGGAAAAATTGAAAAAAATTTTTTTCAGATAGGTATCAATTTACTTTTCTCTTAAGTATGTACGCACTCACATATTTATTTTTATTTCTCAACAAAAATCTATTCAGTTTACCTATTAACAATTAACAAACATCTATACCCGGTGTACGGGATTTGAATTTTTCACACTAAATAATCTATTTTGCTCTTATAAAAACTTATAAATTTAGACTATTCTTCAGTTACATTTGCTAGACAAAATTAAAATTTCGTTGTTTGTCCTTCGCTATAACTCTATATATATTACGGCAAAGAGATATGCACATACATATGGATGCCTGTATGTAGGTATATCAAAAATTTTAAAACTCTTATTTTTTTTAAAACAAAGCAAAAAATTTTTATATATTTCATAGTAAAAAAAATAACACAAAAAAAACAAAAACAAAAGCAATAAAAACTATACAACATCCATATAAAAATGGCTTATTAAAAAAAACATATTCATAAACACATAATTTATAAACACATGCAAATACTTATACCACCTTATACGATGAGTGGTGAAAGTAAAAGGTATTTTTGCCTATGGTGTAATTTTAAATAAATTATTTCAATTTTATTTTATTCTAAAACCAATTTTGTCAATTGGTTTCGATCTTAACTAATTTTAATAAAATGTCTTAGATCAATGTCTATTAAAAATTAATGGACCTTAAGAAATGGAACACTTTTTTTGTATGGAATGAGACATCTGTTTGTAGTTATTTATTTGTGATAAAAGTTTTAAATATGTAATTTTGTAATTGCTTTTTACGAATCCATTTATCTCAACTTTATTTACTGTTTAATATTTTTAAATAGATAAATAAGTAAGAATTATTAATATTTTTATATTATAAAGTAAATTTGGTAAGCTAAAACTAATAAAAGCTTTTATGATTTTAAACTTTTATTTTAAATTTGAACCAAATAGGTGTAGGATATTTCTAAGTCAGTTGCACCGACTGACTGTTTCTTTACTTGTTTTAATTAACGAATACCTTCAGCAAATTTTAAAGCGGTTGGAAGGATACCAGTGTATATTGATAAATTGTATTTTAGAACATCGCAAATGTGATACACTATATTTTTTAAAAGAAGATTGTTTATATTATCACTGGTACATGATGTTTTGTTACTTATTGCACGATAATAATGCGCATAATTTCTAAAGAAGTTATTTCTGAGAAAGCGAAGGTTTTTGTTTGTTTATCATTAAAGATGATATTTTGCGGAGTGAAAGAACATTCGCAATGTTTTGTATTTTTTTTTTTTTTTTTTTTTTCTTTATTCAATTCACAATATAGTAACAATTCATATTTAATTTAATAATATAGGTATTAATGTATGGGTAAATCATTATATAAAGTAATAGTAATATTTAAATAATATACACTAAAAAAAAATATTGTTTTTTTTTAATAACCCTAGCCTTAGCTTTTTGTTCTCGTAATTTTTTAAAATTAGGTTCAAACGTCAGACAATATCAATATAAACGAAACATTATTTATTTAATAGGTTTAGAGATTAAAATCAAATAATTAAAATTAAAATAATTAAAGTTAAAAAAAAAAAAAAAAATATATATATTCAATTATCTTTATTTTGCACTAAATGTTATTATTGTTCTCACATTCTTGTGATACTAAAATGAAAGTTTTTATTTTTTTTTTTAAAATTGTAAGATTTTCAATTATTTTTAATTCGTTAGGTAATTCATTAAAAGATTTTAGACAATTGTACAAACAATTACTTTTTTGCTTATTACTTTTGAAAAGTTGTAAATAAAAATTTGCCTTATTCCTAGTGTTGTGACTATGTATATCAATATTCCTATTTAATATAAAATTATGTTTTATTACGTTATTAATAATTTTGTACGCCACTATATATAGTTCTTTTTTACAAATATTTGAGAAGCTTAAATATTGCTCTGTATACAATATTCTTGTTGGAAATCTTGTAGGATAAAAGTGAATTATTTTTACAGCTCTTTTATGTAGGATATCTAGCTTATTTAACGCAAATTGAGTGGATCTACTCCAGATTGGATTGAGGTATGTGATGTTAGATAAAATATACGAAGAATATATAATATAAAGAACTTCCTTAGAGAGTAAATTCCTAAGCGGTCGTAGGATGAAAATGTAAGGGCTAATTTTCATATTAACGTGTTCAACGTGCTTTACCCAATTATTTTTGCCATCTAAAATTAATCCCAAATAGTTGAAAGTTTTAATTATCTCCAAATTATAATTTTTGTAAGATAAATTAAAATTTCTTAAAATTTTATTCTCAAAAATTAGGATTTTTGTTTTCTTAATATTTAACAAGAGTTTATTCTTATTAAGCCATTCCTCAACGATAAATAGATCATGGCTAATTGAACTTTTTAAGGATTCCTCACTATCTGCAGCATATTTGATTACTGCATCATCAGCATAGAGTTGAACAGTCCCTATTAATAATAACCGAGATATATCATCAACATATAATTTAAATAAATCCGGGCCTAAGATGGATCCTTGCGGAACTCCTTTTTATACCCTACACCTATAGAATAGGTAAAGGGGTATATTAACTTTGGTATGGTGTTTGTAACCACCTAAAGGAAGCGAGCTAGATATGGAAAAGTATATATATTTGTGATCAGCGTGACCGCCTGAGTCGATATAGCCATGTCCGTCCGTTCGTCCGTCCGTCCGTAGGCACGATAACTCAAAAAATAATGGAGCTATCTTGATGAAATTTTAACTGTAGGTTACTAGGACTGAAAGTAGGGCGGGGATTGCATATGGGCGAAATCGGCCCATGGGTTCGGATTCTGGACCTTTTAATCGGTTTCAGGGCTAACGAACAAATATAAAAAATCAAGATAACTCAACAAACAATGACGCTATCTTCATCAAATTTGTGCTGTAGGTTACTAGTAATGAAACTACTTCGGGAATTGCGTAAGTTCGGGATTGGACCATGGGTTCGGAACCTAGAACTTTTTGATCGAATTTAGGCCAAACGAGCATATTTTCGAAACCAATGAAGATAGAACCTCCAAGTTTGGTATCAGGGTGTCCCTTCCTATTTCCTAAGTGTCTTGTGAATTTGGGCCCCATTGGAGTAGTGGGTCAAGGACCAGCCACACATTTCCGAAGACCTTAAAGCATATTTTTAAAATTAATAAAAATAAAAACTTGAAAAAATGTAGAAGCTTCCAATTTGCCACAAGGGTTTTCTTTACTATCTCTTGCGTGTTCCCCTAATTTGGGATCAATTGGAGTGGTGGTTCTGTACCCCTCTCAGACCTCCCAAGTTTTAAAGGCTTATAATCGAAATTACTAAAACTAGTTACTTAAAATTAAGATAGATCGTTCAAATTGTGTGCGAGGGTTAACTAGTACTATAAGTACAGCGCAGACTATATAAGGGCGAAATCAGCCCAACGGTTCGGATTCCGGACCTTTTAATCGGTGTCAGGGCTAACGAACATATATAAAAAATCACGATAACTCAACAACTAATGAGGCTATCTTCATGAAATTTGTGCTGTAGGGTATTGGTAATGAAACTACGGCGGTGATTAGGTACGGTGAGGATTGGACAATGGGTTCGGAACCTAGAACTTTTTGATCGAATTTAGGCCAAACGAGCATAATTCCGAAACCAATGAAGATAGAACCTCCAAATTTGGTATCAGGGTGTCCCTTCCTATTTCGTAAATGTCTTTGAAATTTGGGCCCCATTGGAGTAGTGGGTCGGGGACCAGCCACTCAGTTCCGAGGACCTTAAAGCATCTTAAAGATCCTTAAAGCAAATTTTCGAAATTAATAAAGATAGTAACTTGAAACAAATGTAGAAGCTTCAAATTTGGCCCAGGGTGTTCTTTACTATTTCTTGCGTGCCCCCCTAATTTGGGATCAATTGGAGTGGTGGTTTAGAACCTCTCTTATATTATCTCTATATATTATGCTTTGATTATCTTTTTATCACAAAATTTAATAATTAGAATTTTTTCATTTTGTAATTGAATTGGAATAAATATATTTTCATTTATTTCAAGTTTGTTTGTTTTTTAATATTTTTAAATAGATAAATTAGCAAGAATTTGTAATATTTTTTAATAGATAGTGTAATTAGAAAATGTTTTTAGTATTATAAAGTTAATTTGGTTAGCTATGTCTTACGATCAAATTAATAACAGCTTTTATGGTGTTAAAATGACTTATGGATATGTCCTTAAATTTGAACCAATTAGGTGTAGGGTATTTCTAAGTCGGTTGCACCGACTGACTGTTGCTTTACTTGTTTTACTATTGTAGCGGTACTGATATAATTTTTTATTCGAACACTCTGTTTCCTGTTTTCTAAATACGACTTGAAGAAATTAATCTGATCTTCATTAAATTTGATCATTATAAGCTTATGTAGAAGCACTTGGCGATCAACACAATCGAAAGCTTTCTGGAGGTCCATGAAAACACAGGCAACATATTTTTTTCGATCTATATTAGTGGTAATAAAATTATTGAGTTCTAAACAGGCAGCAGTAGTGTTAGAGTTTTTTTCGAATCCAAATTGCTCTTTATGCAAAATTGGGTTTGTTTGGAGGAAAGAATCTAATCTATTTGTTATTATTATTTCAAAGATTTTTGATAGAGCACTTAAGATTGATATAGGACGGTAATTGGATTTGTCTGTTGCATAACCACTTTTGAAAACTGGAACAATAATTGCCATCTTTAAGGACTCTGGGAAAATTGAATTTTGAAAGGATTTATTTATAAATTTTACTAATATTGGACTTAGATGTAAGGAAAATTTTTTTATGAATTTAGTAGATATACCATCATATCCTGTAGCTGCAGATGATTTTAACTTATTAATAGCTGCAGTTACCTCTTCACAGTTAGTTTGCATTAGGTTTAAACTATGGTATATATTTCTAGGAAATTGGCTCAAGTACGTGTAGTCAATCGGATCAGAAGGTACATTTAATTCCTCTGTAACATTTGTAAAAAAATTATTCATTAATTCAGCTATTTCTGGTTCATTTGTTAATTTAAAGTTATCATTTTCGAGTACTTTAATTGAAACATTGTTTGTAGAATTTGTATTAAACATAGCTTTTTTGTATAAGTTCCATAACCTTTTACTGTTAGTTGGATCGCGGATTACTTCATTCGAGTAATATAACTTTTTAGCTTGAACAATAAGGTTTCTTATTTCTTTCTTACAATTCTCATACAAGTTTACGATATGAGAATCAAGAGGATATTTTTTCTTGTGTTTATAATAAAATTCACGTAACTTTATTTTTTGGATAATTTCATTCGTCATCCATTCATTTTTGCGCCTAGTTTTTTTTAATGGTATAGTGTGGATATTTTCATTAATTATTATAGTGAGTTCTTGAACAAAATTATCGAAATTATCTATAGAATTAAGTCTTATCCAGGGGCTACTCTTTTCAATATTCTCATAATCAATGATGGTTTTAAAGTGGGACATATTTTCTTTTATTGGCTTTTGATTCTTACTTATAAAAAATCTTTGATGATCAGAGAGTGTGGTACTAACAACATAGAAGAAATACTCAAATTTTATCATATCTGTTACAAGATGATCAATGATAGATTTAGATGTTTTTCCTATTCTTGTAGCGAAGTCTTCCGAAATTTTATTATAGATAGCAAAACCATTGCTAAGTAAAATATTTTTATAATTTATAATATCTTGGTTATTTATATTTAATATATTTAGATTGATATCTCCTAGTATAATCGTATTTGTGTATTTTGAAATTATTTCATCTACTTTCAAGAGAAAATCGTTTACTTTAGTTTCATAAGACCTGTATATACCAATAATATTCATATTTTCTTTTAATAATTTAACTACTAATATATTTGATTTCTGGAATTCTTCTTCTACGACTTCTTCAGAACTAGATATTTTTTCATTCACATAGATTGCTACGCCCCCATATGATTCACGTCTATTTGAAAAGTAAGGTATATATCCAGGTAAATTAAAAAATTTATTCTCAGAATGACTTATCCATATTTCTGTTAAGACAATAATATGAATATCATATTTATAGGTGTTTATTAATAGTTCTAATTCATCTAATTTATTTCGGAGACTTTGTATGTTAAAATATAAAATATTTAAATTACTTTTATATGTCATATTGATTGAATGATTGTCTCCCTCTGAAAAATAATCCACTTTTAGATTATCTGCAATATTAACATTATCAGCTGATATCATTATTTGGTAAATAAGTAAAAATTAATTTGCAAGTTGAGATAAGCAGTATATAATAAAAATAATAGGTGTAAGCTGTGCAGTAGTATTTTAAGAAATAGATTTTATAAAAAAAAAATATATTTGTTAATTGTATTTAAAAATAAATAAGAAAATAAAGAAAAATATTTAAATAATTGGTTTTTGTAATAGAATTTTAAGTTTAAATTTGTAAGAAGAATTAATATAAGTGCTAGTAGAATAATATATTTGTCGTAATTTATTTTTAAATATGTTTGTAAAAAATGAATGTGTAGATTTTGAAAGAAATATATAATTAGTTGTACAAAATAATTAAGATTTAAAAACATATAGAAAAATATTAAAATTGAACCATAGTGTGATAAAGTTATGAAATATATATTTGAGGCTATGTTAAATGTGAATATTAAAAATTCCATATAAGTATATATATAGCTTAAAGCAAAATAATATATAGTTATTAAATAATATATATTTGTGGTTATGTTAAATATAAATATAAAAACTTCAAAATAAGTACAAATATAATCTAAAACAAAGTAGAAAAAATAATTAAATTTGTATATAAGTTGTATATATGTATTTTTTGCAAAAAGTATATAAGTAATTCTGTCATATGATATAATTTTATGTTTGTTTTGATTATGTTTGATAATATGTAAATAATAAGTACATAAAAAAATTTTAAAGTTGCAGGTGATAATATGATAATATATTTAATTGTTTTTGGATTTGTAATAAGAATTAATATAGGTGCTAATAGAATAGTATATTTGTTGTGATTAGTTTTGAAATATATTTGCAAAAGATATATGTATAGTTTTTGTAAAAAATATATAATTTGTTCTACCATATAATAAAATTTTTTAAATTTATAGAAAAATATTGAAGTAAAAAAATATTGAATTGAAGTTGAATGTAATAAAGTTATTAAATATATATTTGAGGTTATGTAAAATGTAGATATAATAATTTTAATATAAGTGCAAATATAATTTAAAACAATAAAAAAAATAATTAGACTTATATATAAGATGTATATATGTAATTTTTGTAAAAAGTATAAATATTTGTTTGAGATTATATTTATTAATATGAAAGCAAAAAAGCTAATTGTTTGTTTACTGAATAAAAATTGAATTTTAAAATGACTATAAATATTATGATTATGTTCATGTTTAATAATTATTAGAATAATTGTTAGAATGTGACAATAAAGATAAGATATAGTGCAATTACATATATGTTTTAGAATTTTACCTATTTTATTGTAATTATTCATTAATTTGAAAATGTTTTTTAATAAACAAAATATCATTACTAGAAGATACCTTATACACTTTGCTAATCTTGTTCCGTCGAAGAAAAATTTGATTATTTTTAACCCAAAGAAATTCAAAATTAAGTGAAAACATAATTTGCTTTGCCTCATTATAGAGTTTTGACTGCAATGGGGTGAAATGATGTCTAAGGAAAATTTGTTTTCCCTTTTCTGATTACAAATTCAATTCTTCAGTATAAAGATGAGGATACATTTTTTTCTTCGTTAGCAAATCATTTTTTATCGTGATAGGCTAGTTCCACAATATACAGCGTATCACTTACTCCTTTTTTTTCTTCACTAACATTTTTTTTTTTTTTGAGTAATCTTTCTTATGTTTTTGATGTCATCTGCAACAATAGTTGCGCTAATTTTATTAGCGATTTTTATCACAGTGTCAATTGGTGTATCGATTTCTGCTGGTAGTCCAGCTATGACTATGTTATTGGCGTTCTTTTGTTGCTGCGTCTCATCCACTGCGGATTCAAGCCAGTTAATTTTTTGCTCTAGATATGATGATTTATTTTCTGCAGTATGAAGTCGGTTTTTAAGATGTTGGTTTTCTTCTAAGAGTTTTTTATTTTGAATTCCAAAATCATCTATCTTAGAACTAAAAAAACTTAAAGACTGATGAATTTCACTAATAAAGTTATTGAGAACTGATCCCAATGTTTTTAAGTACTTAGCCACATTTTCCATTGTGCACTTATTTGTGAAATCAAATTCTAGTAATTTATCAGCCGCACTAAGATTAGGAAACATATCCACATTATTATTTTTTTTAGCTGATTTATTGCCATCCCCCAGTGTCACTGCGTCATTTCTTTCAAAGTCACTTTAATCATCACTGATTTCACCTTCTGGCATTATGACCATGGATACATTGCTTTTTGATGGGCAACTGTCACATTTCCAGAAAGTTTTCCCCTGTTTAACAGCGTTGAAGATCGCCTTAGTTACCTTAACGCAGTTAACATGGAAGAAACTGAGACGCACAGCAGAGCATTGTATTGCTCTGGAATTGCCGGTAATATTTTTGTTACAAACTGGACAAATTTTAGACATTATGGTTCACTATTATTTAATTATTTAAGTATTAACCGAAAAAAGTAAGTTATAAAAAATTATAAAAAATTATAAAAATTGCAATTATAGTTTTTTTTTTTTATTTGTTTTTTTTTTTATCTGTTATAAATTATAATTAATGTCTGATGCACTTTTATACAGTGTATAGTAAAAACAAATTATATGTAAGTTTTTCTTATATTTTACTTTTCATATATTTTGATATTATTTTATATATTTTTAGCTTATATATATTATTATATATATTATTTTAAATATTTTTAACTTTTTTTATTCAAATGTTATTTTAAATAAATTTTTTAATTTAATTTTATTAGCGCAAAAAAAAGAGCTCGACCTTCACGTTTGACGTTTTCGTTGTATTTATTGGAGTAGTAGACCATCTTGAAATAGTTATTAAATTTTTTCCCTATTTGAGAACTATCAGTTATTCTGGCATTAATGATTTCAATCATATTTATTATGGAGTCAGTATCTCTTTGTTAAATATTCTATTTACCGTTTTCCATTCCAGTTTAGAGTTTCCTCTGTTTATATTTAATTGAGTTCGATAATTACTGTTTTTATACATTTCAATTTAAGATTTAATTCTTTTAGTTATAGTTGTTTAAAGTATTTTTTTTTAAATTTAAGTCATTAGGATTCCGATTACATTTTAACCCGATTTGGTTTTTGTATTTGATTTCGCTATGTAATGCTACTGTCATCCAAGGTTTCAATGTTTTTTCAGAATTTTTTGTTTTCCTAATTTTTGAAGAGTTTGCAATATGCAAATTTAAAATTTTTAAAAATTTATCATACATTATAAAAGCATCAGCAGCATTATAACCACTAAACCAATTTTCAAAAAAAGAGCGTTTCTTAATTTTACAAAATCTGTAGGAGTTTTAAAATTTTCATTCTCCAGGTTTTTTTTGGTTGTATTTGACCTTCAAAATCTAATTTGATCAGATCAGATTATGATCTCTAATTCTTAAATTTAAATTTTCTACAAGCGGAATACAGTTATTTCCTTTACCTAATCTTAAAATAGTGAAACTAGGCCGTGCGAAGATTTCATAAGTAAATAAGAATCACTTAAACACGTATTCTTTTATATATCAATGCTTAAATCACCTATAATAAGGTTTTTGGCCTTTTCAAGTTTGAGAAGATCATCAAAATAATTTACAATCTAAATCATCACTGTCAGGGTTTTTTTAATCTATAAAAAAATAAAAATGGATAATTATTACCGCCGTAAGAAAAATTTACTCTTATTATATCGGCATTATTTAAGCTAAAGGAAATACATGAATTTAAACAAACATATTTTGTATAAACTACGAAACCTAGTAACATACTTAACGTTACAATTGGTATGTAAGGTATAATTTTTCATATTGCAGTTATTTTTGTTCATTACTATAAATCTATGTTTCCGCTAAAACTAATATCGAAGGAAAATTGCTTAAAGATTCCAAATGTACTAAAAAATTATCGAAATTTTTTCTCATACTACGAATTTTTTGGTATAATATAAAATGTATTTTTAGTTTTATTTAAAATTCGACTGTTTTAAATTATAGAGTTAGTAGTGTGAAGAGAAGGGGTGATTAAATTATTATTAAGAATATTTCCAACATTATTTAAATTTTTCTACATCACTAAAATTTTTTATAATTTTTCTCTTCACTTTCTCTAACATATATTTTTTCCGTTTTTGTCCAAATGAATTTATATTTTTTTTCTACCTTTAATTTCTTAGCCGCGTTAAAAAGATTTTTATTTTTAGTCGTTAAACTATTCATTGCTCTTTGTGCTGTTTGAATTGAATTTGGCTCTCATTAGTGTATTTGATTCTTGTCTTTATTTGTAACTTTCCACTTTCGTCAATGCTTGGGGTCTTGTTCAGAGATATTTAGCTCTAGGCCTTTATTTAAAATCTCTAGAGCTAATTCAACTGGTTTTACATGTTCGGATTTGGAAATATTTACTAAATCAACCGAAGTGTTGAGTTCACCTGCCAAAAATATTGATTTTATCGTCCAGGGACGTAACTTTTTACGAAGTTCTGTGGTTTCTCGTTTCAAGAAAAGAAGTTTTTCAGTACATTCAGTGTGAATGGATTTAATATTAACCATCATTTCATACAATAAATCCATAGTGACGGACTTAGCTGGAGTTGGTCTGATTGATGGTACCGCAGGAGTAATAGAAATTTCTGGAGTAATTATCAATACAGGCGAAGAGTCCAGAGGTTTATCATTTGAAGGTAATGATAGGTTCAAAAAGCTCGTCTAAAGGATTTTTTCCATAAATTATGACTTTAACACCGACATCTCTACCACCGACATATTATTTTGACTACTAAGCGGGCTGAGTTTTTTAGTACACGTTTGGTATTTATATGCGCAAAGTGAATTTTTTTGAATATTAAAGATAACGCACTTTGTGTGATAAAAATTTTTATATTTCACACATTGTAAGCTTTTTGGATTCTTTTAATTTTATTATTGCACTTAAACCATTTCATGTTGTTTTTTTGATTTTATAATTACAAAAGTATATTAAAATAAAAAGTAAATTACACAATAAGCAAACAAATGACACAAAAAAATTTTTAGTTTTTATATTTAATTTAAATTACATTTTAAAATTTAAATTACATTCTTAAAAAGTTTAAGTCTTTAATAATCACACGTATTTTCCCAAAATTCCGAAACCAATGAATATAAAACCTTCAAATTTAGTACAAAGGTGTTTCTTGCATTCTGCACTTTGAATTTGGAACCAACTGGAGTTGTAGTTCGGGTACTACCCACGCAACTGTCAATACTTTAAAATATATTTTCAAAATTAATAAAGATAGCAACTTGAAATAAATATAGAAGCTTCAAATTTGGTATAAGAGTGCTATTTACTATTGCCTTTATTTTCGTGAAATTTTAACTCAATCGGAGTGGTGTTTCCTCGCACACCTCCCAAG
The DNA here is from genome assembly GCA_963082915.1 of Dolichopus griseipennis. NCBI lineage: Eukaryota > Metazoa > Arthropoda > Insecta > Diptera > Dolichopodidae > Dolichopus > Dolichopus griseipennis. The sequence goes on along the minus strand of CAUJBZ010000343.1, from coordinate 69,661 downwards.
ACTTAAAAGCTGATTTTCGAAACTAATAAAGATAGTAACTTAATATAAAACGAGGAAGATTTTAATTGCTCTTTTCAACTTTATGATACCTGTAATAGTCCATTAATTATTCATCTAATGCTATTATATTAAAAAAAAAATTATAAAAGAGTAAAATGGTTAAAAAACAAGTAAAGTAACAGTCAGTCGGTGCAACCGACTTAGAAATATCCTACACCTATTTGGTTCAAATTTAATGAGAAGCCCATAAGTCATTTTAAAACCATAAAAGCTTTTATTAGTTTAATCGTAAGACATAACTAATCAAATTAACTTTATAATAATAAAAACATTTCTAATTATTTTATCTATTCAAAAATTTAAAAAATTCTTACTAATTTACGTATTTGAAAATATTGAAAAACAAAAAACTTTAAATAAATGTATTCAAGAAATGCGATTACACTATTACATATTTGCAGCCACGACATACAATATCTTCAGCCATAACATTAAGAGAACAAAAGCTATTAGGAAGCTGATAAAACATGGAGTCTTATGGGAATAGGGAGCTTTGATTCGGAAGCTGGTTGTAAAATAATAATAGCTCATAAATTTGTAACTTTATTAATTTGGTTCAAAGATGATCGTAAAATTCCGTCTTTTAAAATTCTTTTTATATATTCAAATATAAAAAATTTTAATATTTAGATTCTTTTGCGAAAACACAATTAAAATGCAATTTATAGGGTAAAAAAAAACAAAAATAACTAAATTATAGAATTATAAAATTATGTGAACTTGAAGTGTAATATGAGTATAATATGTTAAAGGTTAAAATTAGGTCATTATGAAATTTTAATTTTAATTTACGTTTAAAAGTGTATCTCGAAATTTGTGTTGAAAAAAGATGACTGTGTTTATTGAATGTAATGCAACATCTGTTTATTGGTTCATTTTTTCCATATTCAGTTCCATGAGTATTTTCAACTAAATATTTAGTGCTTCTCGTATTTTTGCCCCCATTATTTATTTTAAAATTATGTGCTAAAAACTGAACGTCAATGTTTTTTCTTAAGATGTCAAAAGTAAAGCAAGAAGAAAAAATTTGCCTGCGGAGGATAAAGTTAAGATATTTAATGATTTAAGTCTTACGAGATAGCTAGGCAGAATTGAATAATCTCTAGGACTGTATTGATTTCTCAAAGCAAATAAAAGAAATTGCTTTTGCACGGATTCTATTCTATCAGAATCTATTTGAAATGCGGGATCCCACACAATGTTACCATATTCAAGAATAGATCGTACTAAGGAACAATAAGGAGCTTTAGTTACACTGATGTTGCTGAATTCTTTAGCTCTTCTTTTTATGACCCCGAGCATTTTGTTTACCCTAGAAATTGTATACTCATAGTGAAGATGGAAGTTCAGTTAATCATCCAACAGAATCCCTAAATCGGCAATATTTTTAACTCTTTCAAGGTTTACATTATTTATATTATAACCGAAAGTAATGGTAGATCTCTTACGTGTAAAACTTTTAATCTTGCATTTTCCAATGTTTAGTTCTAGTTTATTAGAGAAGCACCATTCATGTAGAGAATTAAGATTTGTCTGAAGTAATGCAACATCAGAACTATTTTTAATTACATGATAAATCTTGAGATCGTCAGCAAATGCAACATGTGACACACCGAAAAGTTTACTAGAAAGATCCGAAATGAATATATTAAACAAGAGTGGTCCTAAGTGGCTACCTTGTGGTACTCCTGATGTAACATTGATTGAGTCCGAGAAAAATTCTTGAAATTTGATATTTTGCGTCCTATTTGTAATATAGGAGAATATCCAGTAAAGAAAAGAGCCCGAAATACCTAAAGTTGCAAGTTTGTTTAGTAAAATTTTGTGATCAACACGATCGAATGATTTGCTAAAGTCCGTGTAAATAGCATCAACTTGGTGCCCATTTTCCATTTCATTAAGGATTTCAGAAGTGTAAACTAAAATGTTTGTTGTTGCGGAACGACCTTTTCTGAATCCATGTTGTTGTTCGTTTAGTTTTGTATTTATGATGAGTGTAATTTTGTCTAAAATAATTTTTTCAAACAACTTTAGAATAGTTGATAGAATAGCTATATCACGGTAATTTTCGACGTATGATTTATCACCCTTTTTGTAGATAGGGGCTAGATAAGAGGATTTCCAGAATAGAGGTATTTTTCCTGAGGAAAGAGATTTATTAAAGATAAAATGAAGCGGATAAGTGAGATAACTGACACAGTTGAATAAAAAAGTACGTGGAATCAGGTCAGGTCCTATACCTTTTTTGGTATCAAGTTTTGTAATTGCTTCAAATATTTCAACTTCGGAAAGGTATAGATCCGTAATAATAGGATTTGAATTATTAATTAAGTTAGAGAAATCGAAATTAATTGGAGACTCGTGTGGACAAGAAACTTTTTGAAAAGATTTAGCAAAGAAATTGCAGATCGTTTTAGGACAGTTAGAAGACGTATTGTCTTTTGACATTAAGCTTGGATAACCGTAAGTTTTACGTTTTGTGTTAACGAGTCAAAAAACTTTTTAGGATCTGTAATTAATTTGTTGCCTACGTTAGTGAGATATCTATCATAAGCCAAATTAGATTTTTGTTTAAATGCAAAAACAAGATCCTTGTACTTGTTTAATAAGTCATTATTAAGCTCTTTTGAATTTTTAATTATTTTGTATAGTTTATTCCGCTGGTTACGCAATTTCCTAAGTTCACTGTTCAGCCAAGGTTCGGTTATCTTGTCCTTTTTGCGAATTTTAGGAACCAAGGAGTTAATTATCTCAAATAGCTTTGAATAGAATTGAGAGATAATCAAATCAATATCCTGTTCGGTTAACAGGTCGTCCCAACTGATGACTGATAAAGCATTATTAATGCTTTCCTAATCAGCATTAAGAAAGTCATATACAAAAATATTATTGTAAGATTTGGTAAAAAGAGGTATAGCAATGGAAAATTCGAAGATGATTGCGTTATGATGCGGAGTGTTTGTAAAAAGGTTTTCTGAATCATCAGCGAGCTTTACCACCACTTTATCATATGCATTCGTGAATGCAAGATCTAACCACTTGTAATAATTATTCGGAAAGCTGATAATTTGTTGTAAATCATTACCATAAAATACATTAATGAGATCGAAATCTATTTCGTCCTGAAAGTTGATTGGAAGTAACAAATTATCAGATTCGTCAACAATAAAAGATAAAGAAGGACGGTTAAAATCCCCTAAAATTATAATTGAATCATCCTCATTAATATTTGATATAATATGCTGGTATATCTCGAAAAATTCCGAATATGAGGAATTGTCAGAATTAGGAGGAAAGTAAACAATACCCAGGTATAAAAAATTATTACCTAAGTTAACTTTAATAAATTCGTGATCGAAAGAGTGGTAAGTCCTAGTGATTAATGCCACACTAGATAACATATTGTTTACTGCATTTAGTACACCACCACCACGGGAACAATTTGTAGCAAGATAATCCCGATCTTTTCTATAAATCGACCAAGTATTGTCCAAAATTTCTTCATTAACATAGGAATCGTTTAACCATGTTTCAGTGATAGCAATAATATTAAATTCACATGACTCAGCATCAATATATAATTTCTTAAGCTTTCCCCTCATACCACTGCAATTGTGGTAGAATAATTTCAGTTTATAAATTTCATACAAAATAAAAAAATTGCATACATAAAATATTTTTATCTGTAAATAATATAAAATAAATTTTAATATATCTTAAATTATTCCCATTTCCACACCGCCTTTGAGGTAGCGAATATGGAGCGTTTTTTTTTAAAGTGGTATACATAATTTTTTTAATGATTCTTGTTTTGGAAATTTAAAACATGAAACTTTAATCGAATTAGAATCATAATTGGATTTACATCTAGAAACCAAACATTTTTGAACCATAATTTATTAAAAAGTTGCAAAATGTTAATGTTAATATACTTAAAAAAAATTTAATTTAAAATTTTTAAATAGTTTGAAAAATTTAAAAAAATTTACAATTTTAAAAAGAATAAAATAATCAACTTTAAAAAATTATATATTAAAGTACGGCTATTTTTTGCACGTACTTTTTTTTCTACTGTTTAAAACTGTATACAAACAAATAAATATTGCTTACCCAGAAATATGGTTAAATAATGCTAAAAACGGTGTAAAATTTTTAATTCTTCCATTTTAAGCTGAAAAATACGATTTGAAATTTAATTTTTTTATGAGTATAAAGAGAAAACTTCGAAGTTTATTTCGATATATCATTTATATATTTTTATATTCAGATTCTTTAGAACTTTCACTACCGTACGAGACCTAAAGTAAACCTTTTGAAATATCTTAACCTTTGAAGGATCAACTGAAGGGAATACTGGAGGTGTTTGTGCAGTAGTTTGTGGAGTTTCCTGTAAAGTATTTTGCGATCAAATTAGCCAACTGAATCTGAGATGATAGAACTGTTGTTATCGTTCAGTGGTGGAAACGAAGTTTCGATAAAATTGCTCTTCATATTTTCTGCAAAAGTCCAACGATTGCAATGTGGGAGATAAATTACTTTTATACCCTACACCTATGGAATAGGTAAAGGGGTATATTAACTTTGGTATGGTGTTTGTAACCACCTAAAGAAAGCGAGATAGTTATGGAAAAGTATGTATATTTGTGATCAGCGTGACCTCCTGAATCGATGTAGCCATGTCCACCCGTCCGTCCATCCGTAGACACGATACTCAAAAAATAATGAAGCTATCTTGATGAAATTTTACTGTTGGTTACTAGGGCTGAAAGTACGGCGGAGATTGCAAATGGACGAAATTGGCCAATGGATTCGGATTCTGGACTTTTTAATTCGTCCAAGGGCTAATGAACATATATAAAAAATCACGATATCTCAACAACTAATGACGCTATCTTCCTGAAATTTGTGCTGTAGTTTATTATTAATGAAACTACGGTGGGGATTTCCTACGGTCGAGATCGGACCATATGTTCGGAACCTAGAACTTTTGATCGAATTTAGGCCAAACGAGCATATTTCCGAAACCAATGAAGATAGAACCCCCAAATTTGGTATCAGGGTGTCCCTTCCTATTTCCTTTATTTTTACATAGGGCTTCCACATAGCCTCTCCAACTGTTTCTGTTTAGCGCTAACCTCTTTAATTCGGACCATGTTTTTCCCGATAGGTCACATTCTCTCTGGACAGATCTCCTCCAGGTTGTTCTTGATCTTCCCACATTTCTCCTACCCTGCGGGTTCCAATCTAGGGCTTGGGGTGCTACTGATGTTGTTGGACGCCTTAGAATGTGACCAATCCACTTCCACTTCTTTTTTCTAATTTGGACCAATATCGGATCTTGGCTCGTCATTACCCAGAGTTCTTCATTCATTATTCATCTAGGCCAGAATGTGCGACATTTATTCATGAAGACTTGAAATTTTTGTATGTTATTTCTTGATACAAGCCACGTATCGCTTCCATATTACAGTATGGATTTGGCACAAGCCTCGAAGATTCTGATTTTAGTTCCACGTGCTATATGTGTTGATTTCCATACTTTCCATTCCGAAGGCACTTCTAGCTTGTATTATTCTGTGTTCTACGTCACTGTTTGCGCCACCATATTTTGTTATTATGCTTCCCAAGTACTCAAATTTGGTTACCTCTTCTATTGGGGTATTGTGTATGAGTAGTGGTACTTGGCTTGTGTTGTTTATTCTTAAACATTTGGTCTTGTTTATGTTTATTTTCAAGCCTATTTTTCCAGCTTTTTCTGCTAATTTATTGATGGTGGACTGCATTTCTTCTGCTGAGTGGGCTAATAGAACTATGTCATCCGCATATTCCAGGCTCTGCAGTTTCTGTGAGAGTTGCCATCTGTTATTTCCCTCATGCATTTATCGAGCACTGTTATGGATAACAGTGGCGATAAGGGGCATCCTTGTCTAACTCCTCTTGTTGTTGTGATTGGAGTACTGAGCTTACCATTGGGTGTTACAACTGTTTTGGCATTGTTGTACAGGGTTTTGGCATTTTTGTTTATCATGCCTATGATTTTTGCTGCGATTCTATGTTTCTTTAGTGCGGCCCATATCGCGCTTCTTTTAATTGTGTCGAAAGCACGCTCGAAGTCTATAGTCTCCTTTCTTGGGTAATTCATAGTTATTCCCATTTTCCATTTTTCTGGAATTTCTTCTTCTTGCCACATTTTTTCTATTATTGGTTTCATTGTTCTGACAGATGTAATTTCCCCGGCTTTTAACAGTTCAGCTAGTATGCCATCAATTCCTTCAGCTTTGTTTGTCTTTAGCTTTCTTATGGCTTCTGTTATTTCTCTAAGGGTTGGTGGTCCTTGCTCTATTGAAGTGTCTTCAATGATATTTGTTTGATGCTCTTCTGTTTCTGATTCTTGGGTATTGGTTTCTTGAAAGTGTTCTCTCCATCTCATTAGCTGTTCTTGGGTGGACATGAGTAGGATGCCGTCCCTACTTTTCATTGGCCTTTGTTGACAGCAGTTCTTATTTGAGAGTATATCTATTTTTCTACAGAGTGTTCGGCTGTTGTTCTGTTCTGCGGCCCGCTGAACTTCACTTGCGATATTGCTATAGAATCTTCTTTTATCTCTTTTGACCATCTTATTAATTTTAATGCAGATTACTTTAAGCTTGCCTCTCAATTCTGTGTTATTATTTGTTAATAGCTGCTCTTTTATATTCTTTCTTTCCTCAATGGCTGCCCATGTTTCTTTCGACATCCACTCTTTCCTTTCACGGCTAGAAAAACCCAGGATTTCCTCACCTTCTTGGCGACATATGTTTTGAATTTGGTCTTCATTTATATTCCGTTGCTTGTTAAGTTCTTGATGTATGTGTGATACAAATTCTTCTTTTATATCATTTGATTTTAGTTTATGAATATACAGTCGTTTCTTCCTAGAGCCTCCCATTGAGTTTAAGGTTGTAAATTTGATTCTTATATCGACACAGTATATGGTCACTGTGGATACTTGCCCCTTTCCATGTTCTTACGTCTTGTATTGACTTAACCCATCTTCGGCTTATGCATATGTAGTCTAATTGTTTTTTTGTTGTAGAATCAGGAGAAACCCATGTGTATTTATGTATTGTCTTATTCGGGAATATTGTGCCGCCTATCATCAAGCCATGTTCTTCACACGTTCCTTTTAGTCTTTCTCTATAATTGTTTCGTACACCCAAACCATGCTCTCCTTTTTTTGGCCAAGCCCTATTACCACCAACTTTCGCATTGAAATCTCCCATCAATATCAATATGTCCGATTTAGGAACGCAGCTCAGTGTTGCTGTTAGTTGCTCATAGAATTCGTCCTTGGCTTCGTCTGTTGATGTTTCTGTGGGAGCGTAACACTGTATAATGGTTATCTTATTAATTCTCGATTGGAATCGTGCGGTTGCGTCGTGACCGGTTTCCATGCTAACAGGGATTTCTTGAATATTTTGTTTATAATTATTCTTACACCGTGTTCTCCTATTTAATTTCCCGAGTATAAGAGTGAGTGTTGTTTGAAGTAATTATTTCTCGGCAGTTTCGCCATCCAATTTCACTTAACCCAAGAATCTTTATTCTACATCTCTCACATTCTTTCTCAATTTGCGCTAATCTACTTTGTTCTCTCATTGTTCTTACTTTCCCTTGTCCTATTCTTGTCCTAATTCGTGTGCCAAAGGTCGTTACCATTCTTTCATCATTTATCCGAGACTCTGTGTTAGTTTCTGGAATCATTTTATTTTCATTGGGCAAGGGTGATTAGTCCGCCGCAGCTATCTGCATTGATTTTCACCTATCGGCCTGCAGAGGGACGACGCCAATTTTTTCCGCTAGTTATCGCTGCGAATTTTTACATATTCCTATCTCTGACGTGAAGATGATTACTGGGTTATGATCATGTCATCTGTCAATGGCGTCGGTTTGTTATTGTTTATTAGGTTATAGAGTATTTCAGGAGCATGATTATAGGTAAATTAGTACTTAGTGTCCTTGAAATTTGGGCCCTATTGGAGTAGTGGGTCGGGGACTAGCCACACATTTCCGAAGACCCTAAAGCATATCTTTAAAATTAATACAGATAGCAACTTAAAAAAATGTAAAAGCCTCAAATTTGGCACAAAGGTGTTCTTTACTATTTCTTGCGTGTCCCCCTAATTTGGGATCAATTGGAGTTGTGATTTAGTAGTGGTGGTTCAGGTGTCTCCTAAGAAATCCCAAAATTAAAAAGCTTATCTTCGAAATTCATGAAGATAGAAACTTTAAATTTGATACACGAGGGCTCTTTCCTATTTCCGTTTTTATTTAACACTTTTATATTTTTAAAAGGCTAAGAATTTTACCATAAAACATATTTTGTATAATATTTTATAAATTAAAAACAAAATATTTTTTTAATAAACGATTAAATTCCTTTTTTAAATTTTTATTATATCACATATTTTATTGAATTATTACCAAAGGTGATATATAATTAAGACATTATGTGCAATACTTAAGGGTTGGTGACTAGACCCACAAAAAAAAAATCCATAATGACTTTTGCTAGAAGAAAAAAGTCCACAAGGGCAAACAGACTGAATAAAAAAAGTGATTAAGCCCTTTTCCAGAATATTCATAATATGAATTTGCTTTTACTTAAATTTTTATAATTATTTATATTTCGGAAAAGGTCAATAAATTACTTTTGAATTTATGAATTTTTATTTCTGGATTGCGATTTGTGGATTAAGTCACCAACCCATACTTAAGCTATATTAAAAGGTACTTGCTGCATTTATGTAAAATTTTTTTTTATATTTAAAAGAATTATATGAAAAGGTTTAAATTTTGGAAATACATTTATTGAATATTTTGCGTTTATAAGCTTTCTAATAGGTACATAAACTAACAATTTAAAATAATTCCAATTTTGAAAAAACTGAATTATTAAATATATTATGCTTTGATTAGCTTTTTATCACAAAATTTAATAATTCAAATTTTTTTACTTTTGTAATTGAATTGAAATATATGTATTTTCATTTATTTCAAGTTTTTTTGTTTTTCAATATTTTTAAATAGATAAATTAGTAAGAATTTGTAATATTTTTGAATAGATAAAGTAATTAGAAAATGTTTTTAGTATTATAAAGTTAATTTGGTTAGCTATGTCTTACGATCAAACTAATAACAGCTTTTATGGTTTTAAAATGACTTATGGATATCTCATTTATTTTGAACCAAATAGGTGTAGGGTATTTCTAAGTCGGTTGCACCGACTGACTGTTTTTTTACTTGTTCGTCTCAACTTTTGGTTGTACAGAAATTTTAGCTGGTTGATAATTCTCTTGCAATTTTTTTCTGACCACTTTATAGCCCGCAAATGAAGACTCCGATACATTAGCCTTATACGTTTTAAAATCTTCCTCTTTAGAAGCGATTGCCCTTTTGTAAATGTCATTAAACCATTGCTTTGATTTAGGTTTAATCGTTTTGTATGAACTAGGAATAAATAGTTTCATACCTAGCATAATTGATTTAATGGCATTTGGAGCAAAGTCAACATTTCTGTGGCAAAAGCACATTGTTCAATGCCCTAAAAAACGCCCTATAAAACTGTTCAGGCCAACCCAGTCAGCCCGCTTGTAGTGCCAGACCAGTCTCTTAGGGATGGTGTTTCGGCTGGACGATGAGCTTATATGGAAGCTAGATTTAATAAGGCAATGATCGGAAGCCCTAATTGGTGAGTTAACAGAAATGTTATATTTTTCTGGATTTGTGGTCAGAAATAAGTCCAAGAGATGCTCGTTTTGATAATCACAGTCAGGAATTCCAGTTGGACTTTTTACAAGTTGAGAGAGTTAGAATAAATTCAAAAATAATTCAACTTGCTTGCCTTCCAGAGAATTATGTCTAAAAAAATTGAGCCAGTTTTTGTTATGGATATTGAAATCACCTGAAATAACTATCTCACATTGTGGGTTCATCTCCAAAATTTTATTGATAGTGTCAGATAACTGTTCATTCGCCACAACAGTTTCTAGCTCATTGGCTTGGGGAGATCTGTAGATAAAACAGAAAAACATTGTGGCTTTTCCAACACGGAGTTTTACCCAAACATAGTGGAATATGGGGTTGGAGTTTTTGAAGTCGTAAAGGGTGCTGAAAGCCACGTCAGAACGTATATATAAAGCGACTCCTCGGTGTGGGATGAAAAGCGGAACTAAGGTATAGCCGTTGATACTATAATTAGTGTCATCGCCTTTAACCTGAGTTTCACTCAGGGCTAATATAGCAGGCTTTTCCGATTGTAGGTGAGCTTCAACTGATTGGAGATTACATGCTAAACCTCTGATATTACAAAAATTTTAATTAAAATTTCTAACCATTTATACAATTTGTGAGCGGAATGGGTGTTTAGGAAAAAATATTTTTTTCAAAATAAATAAATAAATCTAATTTGAATTTGTATAGAACAAAACAGAAAAACAAATAATAATAATCAGGACGTACATCAAACATTTTACACAAAACATATTTAGAAATATTAGAAAATATTAGAAATTGACATAAATGGCGAACATACCAAACGAATTCCAAAACATACCAAACGAATTCACCATGTATTCAGCACGGACATGAACCTTCTCTTAACATAATATTATATTACTAGTAAAAAAGCCTGTCGGACGACAGGTATAATATTAATTTCTCTTTTTATATATATTCTTTTTTCCTGCTATTGCTATTGCCTAAAGAACATTAAGTTAACATTATAATAGTTTGTTTAAGTTTTGTAAGTGATAATAAAATAGAAGTATGCATACTAAAGTGTAAAAAATTTCTTTATACGTTTTTATAAAAATTTTCTGTATCTACCTGTTAACAGATTTCTCATACGTTTTGATTTTTTTTTTTCTGTTCATAATTTACATTTTATAAGTTTCATTTTTCTTTCTTTTTGTATGTAAGTATTTGTTATTAGAAGTATGTTACATGTGTGAAGCGTCTTTTATTATATTTATAAAAAATAAAAACTACAAATTAAAGTTAGTTATTAGTTCTGTAAGTGTATTTAAATAAAAGTATACATACTAAAATGTAAAAAATTTCTTTAAACGTTTTTATTATAATTTTCTGTATCTACCTGTTAACAGATTTCTTATACGTTTTGATTTTTTTTTTTTCTGTTCATAATTTACATTTTATCAGTTTCATTTTTTCTTTCTCCTTTGTATGTAAGAATTTGTAATTAGAAGTATGTTACATTACATGTGTCAATAACACTTAACATAATTAAAGAGCAGAAGCATCTTTTATTATATTTATAAAAAATTTTCTGTATCTACCTGTTAACAAATTTCTTATACGTTTTGATTTTTTTTTCTTTCTTCTGTTCATAATTTACATTTATCAGTTTCATTTTTTCTTTCTCTTTTGAATGTTAGTATTTGTAAGTATAAGTATTTTACATGTGTGAATAACACTTAACATAACATAGGGCACGTTGGTCAGCAGCAGCAGTAGCAGCAGCAGTTTGTCTTTTATTATATTTAGATGTTTCTTTTTCCCACTGGCAGTTTAAATGGGTTTTGTAATACTCATATATTGAAAAAGATTACAACTGCAATATTAATTAATTAAATGGAAAAGTGCAAATAACAGTTTGCAAAAAAAAAAAAAAAAATATCAAAATAAAAACAAAAAAAAAATTAAAAAAAAATATTTTAAAATTTAGTCTTTAGAATAAGAATTGGAAAATCTCTAGAATAAGAATTTCTCATACATAAAATAAATACATGCATCTTTATAATTAAAGAGAGTAGATAAAAAATCAGATGAATTTAAAAACAAAATGTGATCTGACCGAGATTCGAACAGACACTTTTCTATTGAACGACGTACTAACCACTAAGTCTTTGATGTAACAATTATTGTTTCGTTTTTTATTTTTTGTTGTTTTGTTTTTACATGTAGTTTCAAAGAAAAAAATATATATCTAAACGTATGTGAGGTGAAGTGTGTACAATATCTATTAATAGAATTTCAAAAATAAAAACATTGTTTAAAATATTTGGGATTTTTATAGGTACCAATATTATGTTCTGTAATGAAAATTTCTCATATAAAAAATAAAAAATTTTGTATAATATAATTACTTAATTTGGTTTGCAATTGAAATGTTTAACAAAAAATTTAAAATATTTGTTTTTCTTACATTTAATTACAAAAAGAATAAATAAAACAAGTGTAGCTTCAATGTTAGCGTTTAATTTAGGAAATATATACGTCGGTGACTAAGTTACTACTTACATATAAAAACCATAATTTTTTTAATTTTTAAGTCCTAATAACCCCTCTATGGGGAAGGTTGCTCAATTTCTCAAGGATCTAATCCTCACTACTTCCGTTCCCCGAACTTTTTTAGGTTCTAGGAATTAAATTGTGAATCCCACCAAAATTTGGAATTTTACTTTTAAGCAAAAATGGTTAAACTGAGAGACACTTTCTTCAATTTAAAGAATCGCTGTTAAATTTAAGAAAATCTTTTAACACGTGTTAAAGTATAATATTGGACTTTCAAATTTTGTATATTAAGAAAAAAAAATTTGAACAGGTATTCAAGTTACAGGTGTTTAAAATTTGCAAAATTTAAAGTTTCGAGCCCTTATAGCTGCTAAACAGGGGACGTGACAAAAAAATTTATGTTAACCGACTCCGACTTTCTATGGATCAAACTTTTCACAAAATTTTAAGACCCTAGCTTAAACCGTTTTGAAGATATGTTGGGCCAAAAATTGAGTTTTGCACACTGGTAAATTTTAGTACCGTATGGCAACCCTAAACATTTGTCTTTTAAAAATTTATAAAGTTTATAAAACAAGCTATCTTTTGCCGTTTTCTAATTGAAAATACACTTAATAGAACTCTTGTTATAACGATTTGAATACAGGGCTTGGGACGCTGTAGCTCCGTAACGGGTGGGGCTACAGAAAAAAATTCTTCTTCGAAATTATATTTTTTGGCAATAGTACTCGTGGTTAAAATTTCTTTTCTTTATTTTAAACGGTGTAAAAGTTTTTGTTTACATACGGACAGACGGACGGAAAGAGTGAAGGCACATTTTTACAAATTTTTTTAAATATGTGCTAAAAAAAGATGATTTGAAAAAGAAGCAGAATTTAAAAAAAAAAATATGCTATGAGCGAGATTCGAACCGACAATTTTCAATTGAAGGCCGACGTCCTAACCACTAATCCTTCGATTTTGGTTTATATTGATTTTTTGTGAAAATTATTGTATATAGTTACTATGGTATCAATTGTATTGTTTTGAAAAACTGTTTTGAATTTTGTTATAAAAATAATAAAAATAAATTAATAATTTTTAAAATAAATGAGCATTGTATATCAAATTTTCTATAAAATAAGAATTTCTCATACAAATAAATACATATATTTAATTATCTAGAGATGATAGATAAGATAGATAAAAAAACTAGTAAAGAATCAGTAAGTCGAAGCAATGGTCTTAAAATATGTACCTATTAGAAAAGCTTATAAAAGCAAAAAAATGTAATAAATATATTTCTTAAATACAAAGACAAATTTGCATACATGCAGCAAGTACCTTTGAACACAACTTAAGTATTGTACACAATTTCTTATTTATATATTACTTATGGTAATAATTCAAACAATGTATATTCTATCAAATACATATATGAAAAAAGTTATTCGTTTATTTAAAAAATTGTAATGTTGGGTGGTTATTATTAAAGATGATAAATCAATACGGTACTGTGTGAATCTATCAGAGGTTGGCCTATGACACAGTATAGTTCCGTGATTGATTTGGATAATTTTTAGTGCATTATCCAATGCACTTTTTCAAGCATTTAGGCGTGCTGCGCCGCTATCCAGTGTAAAAATAAATAGTCAATTATTTCTTCTGTTGGCAAAGCCAAGAATAACATTATTTTTATTTTACCAAAAACCCTTGGTATTTATACATTTTTTCATTTACAAATACATATATTTTAATTATTATAAAGATTACTAATTTCTACTAATACAATTAATATTATACAAATTAGTTCTTACATTAAAAATTTGGTTCTAGTTACTTTAACCCAAATTTATTTATATATTGGTATGCTACAAATAATAATTCACATAGTGCATTCCAAGAACCTCTTTAAGTGGGTCACTAGGTATTCTGTACACTCCGTTCATTAACACTAAGAATATACCACACACAATGTAATGCATTGCTTATAATTATTATTAGTAACATATGGTATATTCATATTACAAACGAAATGAAAACAGAAAGAAAAACAAAAATATAGAATGCAATATGATCCTTTAATTTGTAGCATATAATTATTTTAATTTTAAGAATTGTCACAATAATGCTTAAACAATTATTTGCGGTGTATCACGGAATACAACTTATTGCAGTGTATTATGGAATTGAATGTAGATACACTACACCCTCACCCTTAAGAGAAAAGTTATTTTGTTTTTGAAAGAATAGAAAATAACTTTTTATTTTGTATTTAAGCATTATAGTTTACAAGTACAAATTCTTATTATTTTATTTTTGTTAAAATTATTTTGAAATTTTTTTTTTTTTTATTTATAAATGAAAATTTTATTTAAAATTGTATTATTAAAATATTTTTTTTTTTCTTACATTTATCTTTATTTTAATTAATTTTAAAGTAATATTTATCTTAGAGTTAATAAGTAATTTATTTATTTTAATATTATTATTTTCAATAGTAAAATGTTTTTCTTTATAATGTGAAGTACAACTAGTTTAATTTGATATCTTAATTAATTTATAAACTAATAAAAAAAAAAATTTTATTGTATGTCTTTAAAAATTTATTTTTTTTTTTTTTTTTTTTGTATTACTTATTATTGTGATATTTCAATGTCTTTTAAATTACATAAATTTTTTTTTTTATTTTTTTGCTTTTAGCAAATAATTTATTATTTATAATTGATGTAGGTTAGTATCGTTAGAATGAAAAAAAAACAATACTTTTTATATAATTTCTGTAAATTTCTTTAGCATATTGTTATGTATTTCTTTGGTTTTCCCGTTCATTTCTACAATCGAATTTACGTTATTTTGTTTAATAATTTTGTACGGGCCTTGATAAGGTGTTTGATGTTTTTTTCTATTACTTAACTTAACTAATACTAAATCTCCTACTTTAAAATTTGAAGGGTTGACATTTTCGTCAAATTTTTCCTTCCTATCTATTTTTACTTTATTTATAATCTCTCGTGTTCTATTTATAAATTTACGGAGTCTAACTTTTAATTCATTATTATAATCATCTAAATTATACACAGGATTTTTACTCGTTATAATGTCATTTGGTAAATATGCAATTTTTCCAAATACTAATTCGTATGGTGTGTAAATTGTGTCTATATGTGGTGTCGTATTGTATGCAAAAGTGTAATAAGGTACCCATTTGTCCCAGTCATTGTCATTTGAAAATGCAAGTAGAAATTCATTTAAAACTCTATGGTTCCGTTCAATTGAACCTAAAGTTTGGTGATGATATGGAATTGAAAATTTTTGTTCAATATTAAAACTTTTACAGATATTGTCCATTAATTCATTGTTGAATTCAGTACCTCTGTCTGATTTTAATATTTTGAAACATCCAAATTTAAGAATGAATTGTTCTACCAGTGTTTTAGCTACTGTAACGGCTTCTTTTGTTTCCATTGGATAAGCTACTACATATTTTGTCAAGTCACATTGTATTGTTAATATATATCTAAAATTATTAGACATTCTTAACGGTCCGACTGTATCTATAGATACTATTTCAAAACTTGTTGTTGGAGTATCAGTTATCACCATTTTTTCTTTTACGTTTCGTACTTGTTTATTATAAGCACATAGTTTGCAATTAGAAATGTACTTTTTTACCATTTTAGACATGTTTTTCCAAATATATCTTTGTTTTAATTTTATGACGGTTTTTCTTATTCCCAAATGCCCTCCGTGTGGTGCATTATGGTATTCATCAATTAATTTATATTGCATAATAGCATAATTTATTTTCTGTGGGGGTATATATATAAGTATGTTAGTGGAAAAGTGATTCATATTATTTTTATTATTCAATATATTTTTCTGCAGATTATTATATAAATTTTTAAATTCCATTTTCGGAATATACTGGAATATATCATCAGTATCACTTAATGCAAGCTTGCTTATTTTTAATTTGTATATTTCAGATAATAGCTTCTCAACTGTCGAAACGGATTTCGCATGATTATCACTACATCTTACTAATACTTCATTTTTAATTTTATTTATTTTAGGTACCTTACAATTTGAATCAACTATAAATTTTAATTTTATTAAATTTTTGACGTCAGATATGGATGTACAGTCCCAGATATGAAGTTGCGCAGGCTTCGGTTGAAAACTGTCATCCCTTTTATTTTTATCATTTTTATTATTATCAATGCCTCTATTTTTTATAGCAGACATCCCCCTAGTCATCACTAACATCTTTTTCACGGATTCATCATTATTTTTCGGAATCATACTCTTAAGTATGTCCGAGTCAATTTTTATTCTAGACAACGCATCAGCGTTAGTATTTATTGTTCCCTGCTTGTAAATTATTTCGAAATCATAATCAGATAAATCTAGTCTTATTCTTGTTAATTTTGAAGATGGATTTTTGTGTGAAAAGAGCGAAACTAAAGGTCTGTGATCTGTGACCACAATAAATTTTCTACCGTAAAGGTAAGGTCTAAAAAAATTTATTCCCCAATGAATCACTAATAGATCTTTTTCTATAATTGGTTTGTTAATTTCATGTTTATTTAAAGATTTACTTGCATAAGTGATAGTTAAGTCATTTCCTATTTCTCCTTGTAAGTACAAAAGTTTTATCAAAATTAGGATATTGTAAAATAGGTGGACTCATTAATTTATTTTTTAAAGTTATGAATGCATTTTCACATTCATTTGACCATATAAATGGTTGATTTTTCTTTAATAACGAATTTAGACATTTAGCTGTTTCTGCAAAATTTGCAATAAATCTTCTGTAATAATTACAGAAAGCTACAAATCGTCTAACTTCGTCAGCATTTTTGGGTACCGGGTATTCTTTTATTGCTTTATGTTTTGCGGGATCGGTTTTTATACCTTCGCTTGTTATCAAATGTCCCAAGTACACAACTTCGGGTTTTAAAAAACAACATTTATTTGGATTTAGTTTTAGGTTGTATTTATTTAATCTTTCAAAAGTTTTTATTAAATTTTCATTATGATTTTTTATACTACAACAAAAAACAATTATGTCATCGACATAAAGAAAAGCATTTGAATTTAAACCGGTTAATGCTATAGTCAGCATTCTTTGAAAACTGTTTGATGAAATTTTTAGACCAAAAGGTAACCTTTTGAATTGAAAATGACCATCTTGGGTCGAAAATGCGGTTAGTGGTCTAGAGTCCTTATTTAGTTTAATTTGATGAAAAGAACTAGTCATGTCTAAAGTTGAAAAGTATTTGGCTCTTCTTAATTTATCTAGAACGTCTTCCAAACGCGTTAAAGGAAATTTGTCATTTACTATTTTATCGTTTAGTTTACGAAAATCAACTACTAAACGCCATTTCTTTTCATCATTAGTACTTTTTTTAGGTACTAGTAATAATGGTGAGTTGTAAGGGCTTATAGATGGTTCTATTAAATCATCATCTAATAATTTTTGAACTTGTTTCTTGATTTCCTCTTGTTGTGATTGAGGTAATCTGTAATTCTTTATATATACCGGATTGTTGTCTACGGTATTTAAATTTTGAGTATAAAAATTATTTGTAGATAGTGGTTCATTATCTAAATGGAAAATATTATGATATTTTTCAAATATTTTTAACAAAGTATCCTTTGCATGAACATCATTTGTTTCAATATTTATTAGTTTTAAGATTTCTTCTAATCGTTTTTTATCTTTTGTTATTGTTTTTGTATTGACTAAAACGTCATATTGTTTTAAAGAATTATATTGGATTTTAATTTCAGAATCAAGTACTTTTACTTCATGGTTATTGGTGTTCAAAATTTTTATGTGACTAATCCCTTTACATGGTATGATCGTATTGGCTATAAATACACCATCTTTTATTTCTTTATTTAAGACTATACTATCTTCTTTAATATTAATTTTTATTGGATGTATGATTTCACTTCTAGCGGGAATTGTAATATGTTTTATGTTCAAAGGTCTAGTTCTAATTGGAATGGTTATTTCTTCTTCATTGATATCTAATGTTAAAGTATACGTTTCATAGTCTATTTTACACATATACTTTATTAAGAAGTCTCTACCAATTATACCGTCAGTAGATATTGGAAAATTTTCATCTACAAGATGGAAAGTATTATATATGAATTTATTAGAAATATCTAGTTTTATATTTATTGTACCGAGTGAGCATACTTCTTCACTCGTTATACCTGTTAATTTACATTTTGCTCTTTCGTTAATTTCGTATGAGCTATTATTCGACTGGCAATTTTCTTTAAAAATTGATATGTCAGCACCTGTGTCTATCAAAAATTTTAAATCTTTATTATTATATCTAAAATTATAAAGTTTGTCAAATCATGATTAAAATTATATATCTTTAATGGAGAGGATATTCGATCAGTTGAATTTTCTATTAAACTGTCGGTCCTTCTATACCTAAAAAATGGTTTTGGTCCTCTTCTTGGTTATTTATTATATTTATTCTCCTAGAATTATTATTATTGTTCCTGTTGGAATTATTGTTATTATTGTTATTCCTATTAAAATTATTGTTATTATAATTATTCCTGTCAGAATTGTTGTTCCTATTATTATTTCTAAAATTGTTATTCCTATTGTAGTTGTTATTATTAAAATTGTTGTTGTTCTGTCTGTTTTATTTTATAAATTAATATTATTAATTTCCTTGATTTTATTAAATGTTTTAAATATTCATATTCTATTTGATATATTATATCTCAAATATATATAACATAATAAAATGTTTAGAAATATATAAATACGTTAAATATTGTTATATGTTTTTGTATTAATCAAAAAATTTATATTTGAATTTATTTTATCAATCTTAAATCTAAAAACTATTAAAATACGGATTCTGGTAATTTTAAAAATTTTTAAATTTGTAGTCGGTTTCTTTATATAAAAATTATACTTTAAAATATTTTATATATACATATTTTGCATTTTAATTGATGTTATTAAGTTAGTTAGTCGAAAGTATTTTTTTTTTTTATTTTATTTATATAATATATAATAACTCTACTTTTACAAATATATTTATAATAGATTTTTATTTTATTTTAAATATAAATTTTATATATTTTTTGCTTTTTTATTTCTTTATAATATATGTATATATATTTATACCTTTTAAAGTAATATATTTAGTTTTCATATTAATAGGTTTTTATAGTAATTAATCCTTTTTGTAGTTAATAATTTTTAGTATATATTTAAAAAACAATTCGGTATGCTTTAACGATATGGCCAAAAGCTATGATAACTTCAATCAAGCTATATGCAGTTTTCTTTCTGACCGGAAAAAATATTTGAAAAACACTATGACAGATCTATTAAATGATCTCAAAGGTGAACTTATATCGGCAACATCAAAGGAGCTGGTTGGCATTCGTGAAGTGGTGGATCTAATGAAGGACGACTTAAATCGTATGAACGTATCCCTTCATGCTTTGGGTTCAGATCAACAAATACCCAATCATAAACAGAAGGAAATTCAGTGCGATGTGGAGTTAATTAAACAACAGTTGGATAAATTAAATAAACCACCAATAGTTTATAAAGATGTTTTTATCCAAACTGACAATATCACACCTATCACAACGGCAAAGAGTAAAATAAATAAGACAAAACCCGGAGTTAAGGCTTTACTAACCCCGATTGTTACAACAAAGCCTTCGTTTACTCTTTGCATTTCAAGGCTAAATTGTAAAATGACAGAAAAAAGCCTTGAGAGCTTTATTAAACAAAAATTTAAGTGTGATATTGCAATTTGTAAAAAAGTTACTCCCAAAAGGATCCGGAATCCAAAATACCTGTCATTTAAAGTGTCCGTTCCTGATATGATGGTTGAGAAGGTGAGAAATCTTAAATTTTGGAAGAAGGGAACGAAAATTACAAAATTTCGGGATGTTAGAGGTAATAAAAATAAAATTAATAAAAATAAAAATAATGATAATAATCGTAAAAATAAAAATATATCTAGTAATAAAAGTAATAAGACTAATAAAAATAAATATAATAATAACAATAATAATAATAATAATAATAGTAATAATAATAATAATAAAAGTAATAAGACTAATAAAAATAAATATAATAATAACAATAATAATAATAATAATAATAATAATAATAATAATAATAATAATAGTAATAATAATAATAGTAATAATAATAATAATAGTAATAATAATAATAACAATAACAATAATAATAATAATAATAATAGTTCTGAAAATAGTAATATTAACTCTGACAATAGAAATACTAATACTAGCATTAACGTTAATAATACAACTGTACATCCTAATAATAGCGCAACTGCTAACAATTCAACTAATTCTAACTCAACAGATTCAAATAATTCTATAAACACTAAATTAAATACTAATAACAATACTTCAAACATAAATCAGAACAACATTTGTCATAACCACAATACTATTCAGAACAATAATAACAATACAAACACTTTAAATACTTCATCAGTAACTAAAGAGCTTGAAATTGTCAATGCTAACTCTACTACAGTTATTGAACCTCCTCCTTCTTCGTTGACTTCTCCAAACACTCCTTCTACTTCTAAATTCGTAAAATTTGTGCAAGGTGAAACTCTTCAGCCTTCAATTATTAACCCACTTTTACCACCAATAACTAGAATGACACAACAATCTCTTGCCAACAAGGACTATACAATAGCTCTTTCCAGGCTAAGAGATGATAAAGTTTATAACATGGTCAGATTGTATTTGTCGTATTTGTTTGACGATAATTATAATAAGGTATTGGAAGGTAAGACTAGAATAAGTGTAAAGGTCTTAATTGATAACGAAGGTTTACCGACCGATTATAAAGAACTCTATAAATTATATATTAAATTTCACGAAATTAAAGGTATATCTTCCAAAGATGTTTCTGACGACTTAAAGGCATACCGTAACCATTGTAGTAGTAATTATTACAATCACTTGCAGGTTTCAAATGATAACCATAATAAATATTTTCATATTAAATAATATTTAAATAAGACCTCTACATCTTTGATTGATCCTTCAAATTTGATAAATTTATCATTATATTATCAAAATGTCAGAGGTCTTAGAACAAAAACTAGACAAGTCCTACTTAATTCAATAAATTTAAATTTTGACGTATTTGCTTTAACTGAAACTTGGCTAAATTCTTCTATTAACAATCTTGAGCTTTTTGATAGCTCATACTCGGTTTTTAGAAAAGACAGATACTCTGAACTTAATGTATCTAATAGTTACATTCCTAAAGGGGGAGGAGTATTGATAGCCGTAAAAAACTCATTTAATGCAAATGAAATTCCTATTTCTGACGCGGACTGTCTCGAAATAATTGGTGTGAACATAAAATTTTCCAATAAAAGTGTTAATATTGTTAACACATACATTCCACCTTCTTCGAATTTAAATATTTATATTACTCTTTTAAATGTAATAGATTCGATTTGCTGTAATTCTGGTCCTAATGATGAGTTAATTTTATGTGGAGATTTTAATCTCCCTAATATAACTTGGATCAATCATGACGAAGAATCTTTTTTGATTGCTGATTCTTCAGTGAATGAACCTGATTCTCAATTTATTGATGGTTTAAATACCAACGATTTACAACAGGTTTCCCACTGCCGCAATTTTAAAGATAAACAATTGGATCTAATATTTACTTCTGATTGGAATAATATTATTTTCTGTGAATCGGTGTCACCGCTTGTTGCGTTGGACCCCTATCACCCTTCAATAAATTTTACTTATTGTTTGACTAATTCCATAAATCATGAAGCAGCAGATTCTTATAGATTTAATTTCAATAAAACCAACTTTCCCGGACTAGTAAATTTCTTAAACACCTATGACTTCACGTCTATATTTAATAATATAGACCTTAATCAAATGACAATTAGGTTTTATGAAATAATGTTCGAAGGTTTTACACAATTTGTTCCTATTTCAAAAAACAGATGTTCTAACTCTGGCCCACCATGGTTCACAAAGGAGCTTAGATCTCTCAGAAATAAGAAAAACAAAGCCTGGCGTAAATATCTAAAAACAAAAGATATTAATGAATTTAATAATTTTGTCATATTGTTTGAGAATTTTAAAACTTCTTCTGAAATACTTTATAATAGTTACATTAACTTAATGGCAACTAAATTAAAGTCTGATCCGAAAAAATTTTGGAAATTCTTAAACTCTAAACGTAAATGTGATGATTACCCAACATTTATGAATTTCAATTCTCTTTCTAGTAATGATCCTTCAACTATTTCAAAATATTTTCGTGAGTTTTTTAGCACTTCATATAGTGAGTCTTCTTTTACGCCAAATGAAAATTATTTCTCCTATATGAATACATATCAAAAAACTTCTCTTACTGACATTAATATTAATGAACAAATAGTTTCCAGCTATCTAAATAAACTGGGTGATAATACTTTTCCTGGACCAGATGGTATACCAGAAATAATTTTGAGCAAGTGTTCTAACATTCTCACTACGCCTTTAACATTACTCTTTAAAAATTCATTAAATTCCGGATATTTTCCTCCTATTTGGAAAATTTCTTATATCAGGCCAATTCACAAAAAGAATGCTAAAAATGAAATCACTAACTATCGCCCAATAGCTAAATTATCTTCAATTCCTAAATTATTTGAATTAATTATAACGGATTCAATTTATAATCATTGTAGGAATCTTTTAATAGATAACCAACATGGCTTTGTAAAACAAAAATCTACGGTGACTAATCTAGTTGAAACCACATCTCTTCTTCTTAATAACATGGAAGAAGGATTTCAAACAGATGTTGTCTATACTGATTTTAGTAAAGCATTTGATCTATTGCCACATAATATTATTTTACTAAAACTTGAAAAATATGGTTTTCCACTATTTTTCCTTAAGTGGATACATTCTTATTTATGTGATCGCTCCTATAGTGTTATATTTAAAAATGTGATTTCAGAACCTTTCGTGGCAAATTCGGGAGTTCCACAAGGTAGTCACCTTGGCCCTCTACTTTTTATCTTATCTGTAAATGATGTTTCTTCTTTAATTTCTAATTGCGAGCTTCAAGTTTACGCTGATGATATGAAACTTTTTAAAAAGATTACATCTTATAATGACGCCATCCTTATGCAGAATGATCTTCAAAATTTTAACAATTGGTGCGTTAATAACTGTTTACTACTTAATGTAAATAAATGCGCACTGATATCTTATACACGCCGATCTAGTCCTATTTGTTTCAATTATAACTTAGATGGTATTAGTTTACCTAAAGTTACCTCAATAAAGGACTTAGGGGTGTACTTCGATTCCCAACTTAGCTTTAAAATCCATTATAATAATATTATAAATAAAGCTAATTCACTATTGGGATTTGTTAAACGTTCTGCAAAGGAATTTTCAGATCCTTATGTACTTAAATCGTTGTACACTTGTCTTGTAAGACCAAACTTGGAATATGCTAGTCAAGTTTGGTCTCCGTTTTATATGGTACACATTGATAGGATTGAGGCAATACAAAAAAATTTTCTTAGATTTGCCTTACGCCATTTGCCATGGTCGAATCCCATTATTTTACCACCATATGAACAAAGGCTAAAATTAATTGATTTGTGTACTTTAAATTTTCGACGTGAAGTTTCTGATGTAATTTTTATTACAGAAATTGTCAAGGGTAACGTTAAATCTAATTTAATTTCTAGTAAAATTATTATTAGAAATCTTCAACGCCTTCGCTCTTGCAATTTATTTAAAACTAATAATCATAGGACTAACTATGGCAAATTCGAACCTATTAATAGAATGCTTATTATAGGTAATAAACATAAACATTATATTGACTTTACACTTTCAAAACACTCTCAAAAACAAAAATTATACAATCGCTATTATTAGGATTATTTTTGTTATGTTTTTCTTGTAGTAATGTAAAGTTTATAATTTTTAACTTTTAATTTTAATTTTAGTTTGAATATATTTATAATTAGTCAAATATGTAATTTTTTATATCGATTTTAATTGTATAATTTTAATTGTTATTTGTATGATTTTTTGTAAACTGTTTGTGTTAAGCAGTATAATAAATAAATAAAATAAATAAATAAATAATTTTTAAATTGTAAATTGTTTTGTTATAATATAAAAATTTTTTTTTTTTTTTTTTTGTTTTTTTTTTTATAAATGTATATATAATGATCATTTGCAGGAGGGTATTTTATTTTCTTTGTCATTTTTAAAAAATTAAAATATGCATTATATACACATACATATGAGATAATTAATTGATTAGTTTAATTAAATGTTTATTTTATCATAACGCTTGGAGTGGTTGATACAAATTGTTTAAGTAAGATATATATTTGTGTTAAATATTTAATAATTTGACAATAAAAATATTATTTTTTTTACATTAAACTTGCAATTATGATAAAAATATTAAAGATTTTTTAATTAATATATATTATGTAATGTATATTATGGATTCTGGATTCTGGCCCACGACACTGTCTATTCCTGGTGACAGTGTGGCAGGGTCGCCATGTAATGTTGGGTGGTTATTATTAAAGATGATAAATCAATACGGTACTGTGTGAATCTATCAGAGGTTGGCCTATGACACAGTATAGTTCCGTGATTGATGTGGATAATTTTTAGTGCATTATCTAATGCACTTTTTCAAGCATTTAGGCGTGCTGCGCCGCTATCCAGTGTAAAAATAAATAGTCAATTATTTCTTCTGTTGGCAAAGCCAAGAATAACATTATTTTTATTTTACCAAAAACCCTTGGTATTTATACATTTTTTCATTTACAAATACATATATTTTAATTATTATAAAGATTACTAATTTCTACTAATACAATTAATATTATACAAATTAGTTCTTACATTAAAAATTTGGTTCTAGTTACTTTAACCCAAATTTATTTATATATTGGTATGCTACAAATAATAATTCACATAGTGCATTCCAAGAACCTCTTTAAGTGGGTCACTAGGTATTCTGTACACTCCGTTCATTAACACTAAGAATATACCACACACAATGTAATGCATTGCTTATAATTATTATTAGTAACATATGGTATATTCATATTACAAACGAAATGAAAACAGAAAGAAAACAAAAATATAGAATGCAATATGATCCTTTAATTTGTAGCATATAATTATTTTAATTATAAGAATTGTCACAATAATGCTTAAACAATTATTTGCGGTGTATCACGGAATACAACTTATTGCAGTGTATTATGGAATTGAATGTAGATACACTACAAAATATCTTGTTTTTAATTTATAAAATATAATACATAATATGTTTAATAGTAAAATTCTTAGGCTTTTAAAAATATAAATGTGTTGAAAAAGAACGGAAATAGGAAATAGTGCATCAAATTTGTAGTTTCTATCTTTTCTAAATTCGAAGTTAAGCTTTTTATATTTGGGATTTCTTACGAGGCACGTGAACCACCATTGCAATTAAGTCTAAATTTCGGGGACACAAAGGATATAGGAAAAAAAGCGTTATACCAAATTTAAAGGTTCCATATTTATTTCAAGTTACTACCTTTATTACTTTCGATTACATGATTTAAGGTTTTGCTAATAATTGAGGTGGTACGCAAACCGCTATTCCAATTCATCTAAAATTTTACGGACTCAAAGCAAATAAGAAGAAACACCTCTGCCAAGTTCTATCTTTTTGGTTACGAAATTATACTCGTTTCGACCAGAACCAATCCCCGTGGTAATTTCATTACCAGTAACCTAGAGTTTAAATTTAATTAAAATAGTGTTATTAGATTTTGAGTTATGGTAATTTTTAGATGTATGTTCCTTAGCCCTTGAATTTTTCAAAGATTCTAGAACCCGAAATAATGGTTCGGTTTTGCCTTTATGCAATCCCAGCCATGCTTTCAATACTAGTCAACCCAAAATAATTGGAACGCTCTATCTTAATTTTAAGTTACCATTTTTATTAATTTCAATGATAAGTTTTATTCCTTGGGAGGTCTAAGATAAGTACCTGAACCACAACTCCAATTGATCAAAGAATAGGGGAACACGTAGGAAATAGTAAAGAACACTCCTGTGCTAAATTTGGAGCTTCTAGATTTGTTTGAAGTTAATATCTTTATTATTTTCACTGAAATGCTTTAAGGTCTTCGGAACTGTGTGGATGGTTCCCGATCCAATACTCCAATAGGTCCTTAATTTCAAGGACCCTAAGGACATAGGAAGGTCACACTAATACCGAACTTGGAGGTTCTATCTTCATTGGTTTCGGAATTATGCTTGTTCGGCCTTAGTTCGATCAAAAAGTTCAAGGATCCGAACCCATGGTACTATCTCGACAGGACGCAATTTCCGCTTTAGTCTCTTTACTATTAACCTACAGCCAAATTTCATGAAAATAGCGCCATTAGTTGTTGAGTTATCCTGACTTTTATGAGTTTTTGAGTTATCGTATCTATATGCGGATGGACGGACATGGCTATATCAACTCAGGAAGTCAAGCTGATAAAAAATATACTCGTATATACTTTCCATATCTAGCTCGCTTCCTTTAGGTGGTTACAAACACCATACCAAAGTGAATATACCGTTTTCCTACTCCTATTCCTATTCCTAAAAAACCGAGGATGAATTTAAGAAACCGAAAAGTTTTGATTAAAAGGCCGATGTCCTAGCCACTACACCATGAAGCGGTTAATAGTTTAACTACATTTTGTTTGTTATTAATTTTGAAAATTTTCATATAATTTCAAAAAATTTGTATGTTAGCTACCCGAAACCGTTGTCCGATTTTAACCAAAAACAATAGGGAGCCTACAAGTTGTCTATAAATTACTGTGTTAAAGTTTCGCACAGCTTCTTTAGTTTTTGAGTGATCGCGCTGACGGTCGAACGGACGGACACACATAGCAATTTCTACATACTTTTTGATGCTGATCCGATGCTTACCTTTAATATTATATCTAACTCGGCAAGATAGTTACAAACGGAGGAGTAATTTTAATATATCGCTCTTATTATGCTCGCACGGGTATAAAAATTGAAGCCGTGAATGTCAGATAAACGTTTAAAAAAAAATTAAATATAAAAATAAAGTAAGAATTAAATGTAAACGGGAACTGGGTAATATCTGCCTGAAAAGCCATTTCGGAGAAATTTGTAAAAATATTAATTTGGAAATCAATAATTTAAAACGTTAATTTTATTAACTATTCTAGTGAACTTAATCCTCACTGGTTTTATTTCAAACTTGATAAATTCACTGCATTCTAAAATGAATAAGAGGTGATAAAAAATATTTTTAATGAAAAATTTCAAATAGAATTAAGCTTACTTCCTTTAACACACCTTTTTGTTTATAGCTCTCTTATTAAATTTTTCAAAGATGGAAGTCCGTTGAGATTCTCATGCTCTTATAACTTAAAAAAAAATAATAGAAATTTAGTCAATATACCTTTGTGTAATAAGACTCACTGTAAACCACTTTATTATAGTATGGTCTCCAATTATTTTAATATCTTTCCCGAAAATGTAAGAAAAAGTAACTCATCAAAAAATTTAGCAAATTATGTAAAAGGTGATTATTGAATTTAAATTATTTTGAAATCGAAAAATTCAGCCCAAAACTGAACTCTTCATTATTACCTTTTTAGATCTAAAATACACTGGATTTATCAATGTATAGTTTAATTTAAATTTTGTGAAATCTATGCTAAAAAAGTTATATATGTACTTCCTTATTTCACATGAAAACTTGTTGTGAATTTATGGAACTATTAAGTAATACCGATGATGTTCAAAAAAACCTATTGACATTACACCTCAATTCAGTTATAATTCAGTGTTTTTCAACTATAAAAATAATTTCTGTTGACGATATAAATGATTTCAATTATAAAATATTCAATTAACATGATAAAAGAAGAATGAAATTAAAAAGAAAATATTAAAATTTTTAAATATCACATTTTAAGGTTAAATTTCCACTGTAAATGTCTAAATGTATATGACAAAATTATTTCTAAAGAAATTTTAAACTACTTATGAGGTTCGACATATCTGTTTTGTTCTTGCATAAAATAATACTATTTTTTTCAATCCCCATTCTTTTACTTTTAGATTTATTTGAGCTTATTTTCAATTGTAAAAAAATTTTTTTTTTAATGTAAGTATAAATTTCTATTAATTTTCATTAATTTTTTTATAAGTTGTATATAAATGTTATTTTTATGTATCAGCTAGTTTAGTAGCAATAAGCTGGCTCAATACCAAATATCGTCTGCCGTATGATGAATCTTCTTGAAATGAAAGGTTCGGAACAATAGTCGCTATTTTTCGCCAGACTAGACAGCATTGAGTTTTTTATCTGTTGAGTTCACCCCAT
This sequence comes from Dolichopus griseipennis, assembly GCA_963082915.1. Lineage (NCBI taxonomy): Eukaryota > Metazoa > Arthropoda > Insecta > Diptera > Dolichopodidae > Dolichopus > Dolichopus griseipennis. The sequence continues at coordinate 40,842 of CAUJBZ010000343.1, read as the reverse complement.
TTTAGGATTTTAAATAAATCTCTTTGGTTTAGTTCATTTATAGTGAAATGTTTTGCTGTAGTGTTAACCTGGTTATTAATATTACAGTGGAAATGAAATTCATAGGAGAAACAAGAGTACTGTCGTCTGCGAAACCCTTGATTCGAGATTATTGAAAGTAGGTGTTAATAAATATTGAAAGCAGCCTTGGAGATAAAACAGATCCATGAGGGACACCAGCATTTATTTTAAATTCTTTAATTGCATAAACATCGACAAAAACACAAATCGTACGATAGGAAAGAAAATCTTAAATATATTTAACAAAGACCTAAAGCCCTGCACTTTGCCAATAAAGCATCAAGCTTAACTCGATAAAAAGTTCTACAAATATCTAAATCAACAACACTATACTCGTCAGAATGATGAACATTGATGCTGAGCTTGTCGTGCAGATAGATTTTGAAATCACGAGTTGTACGACGGCCTATGAATCTGTATCGTAGATTATGAATCAAATTTTTGTGATCTAGATATTTCAAAAGCTTCTGGTTTATAATTTTTTTCATTATTTCGAAAGGCCCAGAGTTTTAACAGTAGGTCGATAGTTAGGGAAATCAATTTTATCTCCTTATGTATGATTTAAAAAAAATATATGCAACGTTCCATTGGGTAGGATAAATACCCGAAGGAAGCATAGAAAAGGTTTTTTTAAAACCGTAGTTATAATACCGTCAGGACCGGCTGAATTGTTTTGTATTAAGGGTTTTCAAGATTTTCATCACTGCTCCCATCCTAGTGTATATTTTACCACAGAAGTAACCAACTTCTGAAATAGAGTGGGAACTTTGAGTTCACTGGATTTGAGGCGGCTAGTTGGAAACGAACTGCATCCTCGGGCCTCAGTTCGATCGAAAAGTTCTGAGATCCGAACCCATAGTTCGATATTGGCCGTACGCAGTTCCCTATGTGGTCTCATTACTAGTAACCTACAGCACAAATTTCATGAAGATAGCGCTATTAGTTGTTGAGTTGTGATAATTTTTTTTTTATGTTCGTTAGCCCTTAAAACGATTTAAAGGTCCAAAATCAGATTCCATGGGCTGATTTCGCCCATATGCTATCCCCGCCGTACTTTAAGTCCTAGTAACCTACAGTTAAAATTTCTTCAAATAGCTGCATTAACTTTTGAGTTATCGTGCCTACGGACGGACGGTCGAACATGGCTATATCAAGTCAGGAGATCACGTTGATCACAAATATATACATTTTTCCATATCTAGCTCGTTTCCTTTAGGTGGTTACAAACACCACACCAAAGTTAATATACCCTTATCCTATTTCATAGGTGTTGGGTATAATTTTCTAATATTGTGTAAAATTGCAGAGGCTCATTGCACAATAAACGCAAAATTTAAGATTTCAGATTATAAGGCAGTTCATTAAGGGTAATTTAAAACATAAAGAAGAATTCAAAATTGAATCTGAAGAAATCCAACTTTCTATGATAAAAATTTCATCTACTAAACAAGATCTTAATGTTGGTGCAGTATATTGTCCACCAAAATGCAATATAAAGAAAAATATCTTTAAAGCACTCCTAAATGTCCACGGACATAAATTTCTGCTAAGGGGTGATTACAATATCAAACATACAGATTGGGGTTCTAGAACAACCTCAACTAGATGTAGAGAGCTAAGAAAAGCTATTTAAGAGTTAGTTTGTGTCCATGATTTGACTGACAAACCAATTTACTGAATTCTGATCACTCTGCTGTCATACTAGAGTTGAATGAAAAAAATAACTAGAAAACTAAATAAAATCGCACTGACAAATCATACCACAGACTGGTTAAGCTTTACTACTTGTACTTGGGCAAAGGATATTTAAAGATAAAGCCGCATTATTTGCAGATAATTTATAAAACATATTTAAACCAAACAATATAAATTTAGATCTTTGCTTAATAGAGGAGGTTACAATTGAAGAGAACAATAGTAATCCATTTACATAAGAAGAAATTAGTGAAGAAATAAAAACTTTAAAGTTAAGATAAGCCCCAGGTTTTGATCTTATTACAGCTCGGATTATAAAAGAGCTTCCACAAAGAGCCCTAAAATTTTTAAGAAAAATCATAAATGCAGCAGAAAAACTGAAGTATGTTCTAACCGCTTGAAAAGTAGCAGAGGTTATTATGATAGCAAAGCCAGAGAATCCATTAAATGAGGCAAAATCTTACAGGCCAATATCTCTGCTACCAATTATGTCAAAACTTTATGAAAAATTGTTGTTGAAAAGGCGGAAGCCAATTATAGAAAATAAATATCAAGGCTTTATTAATATAATTCTTATATTAAGTGTATACTCATATAAAAGAATGAGTTGCATGGCAGCTACTCGAATCCTGTGCAGTAGACCAACCAAATTTTACTGTAACTTTGGCCATTACAATAAACTATTTTTGTCAAAATTTCAGACACATATTCAGCTGTAATAGGTACAGAGTATTCATATAAAATAAGAAATTGTATGGCAGCTACCGGAACCCATGGACCAAAATGGCTGAAAACGAGTTATTTTTTGAGTTATTGTGCGGACGGGCGGACGGACGGGCGGACGGACATACATAGCTAAATCGATTTATTTTCGATTCTGATCCGACCCATACACTTGAGTCTATATCTACCCCCTCTCCTTCTCTGCGTCACAAACGTAACGGCAAAATTTATTATAGCTTTGACCATATAGTCATACGGGTATAAAAACTTCTGAAATATATAAATACAGCCAACAAAATAATTAATCAATGCAACATTTGCGAAAGAACACTCGTAAACAAATCAAGGGTAAAATGCAGGCAGTGCCAAACACTTTTCTATTCCAAATGTACTTCCTGGTTCCTGATGAAACATATGACCTTATTAAATCAAGGAGCATGAATTGGAATTGCAATAATTGTCCAACTCTAGACCTGGAAGAAATAATGACAACTGAGACACCACACACCGAACCTGTTTTGGATGAGTTGGTATCACCTATAACAAGTGAGTTAGTTACATTTGATTTGTCCAACTGCACAATGGATAAAATGCCACAATATCTTAAAACAGTAGGTTTTGCCATTTCGGACATTCATAAATGCATTACTTTTTTTGCGGTAAAAATTGATACAACAATTAAAGAAAATGCAGTTTTAAAAAAAGAAAATGAAAAATTAAGTAAGAAAGTAAAATAATATGGAGAATTACACTAAGTCTTTGGAGCAAAAGATAAATAAATTAAAATGGTAACTGATAAACCGAAACAGCTTGAAAGGAAAAATGACATTGTGATTACTGGGTTTCCAACAGGACTTGATAGGAATATTTCAAATGTCATGGATGCAATATTAAAAATATCAAAACACCTTAATTCTCACTTAACAAAAAATTAAATTCTAAATATAAATATAATTGACCAACTAAAAGGAAAAACAAATAATATGTTATTTATAATAAAGCGGATATCCTAAGCAGTAAAAGTGGTAAAGAGTTGAAGAGTAGTGCCTGAAGAGTTGGAATTTGTAGAAAAATTAATTTTTCTGTTTAACTTCGTTATTTTTTGTCATATTATTTGTTTACCTATTTTTACATACATATATCTAATTTTAATCAATTACTACACATAAATAATTCTTCATAACGTTTTGATTTATATTTTATTTAAAATTTTTAATTACATTTATAGTTTAATTAATTCTTATAAGCTAATTTATACAAATCACAAATTTTTAATTTTGGAATTAATAAACGCATACAAAATTTTCTTTTTATATTATTATCAGATTATTTATACAAATTCTATTTATTTTTCTTTCATATTACTTAGATTTTTCACATATTTCTTTAAATTTTCTTCGCTAAATTATTTACATAACATAAATTATAACGCTAATTACATACATATTTTTAATTTTATTCAACACCTACACAAAAAACTTGCTAATAACCTTTTTATTTATATTTTACTTAATTTTTTTACTTATAATTATATTTTAATCAATTCCTATAACCTAAGTTATAATAAATACGTATTTTTGGTTTTAACATTAATATGCACATACCTACAAAAATTTATTTTTGTATGTGTACATAAAATTTCAAATTGTTTATATCACTCACTATATTAACACAAAATGCAAAAAAAATATTAAATAATTTCATCCTACATAATATAATTAAAAAAAAAACTTTCTGTTTTGTTAATGCAAACTTACGTATTCACTATTTAATTGAATACAAACTACATATCAAAAATGACATCTATTGTTTACAAAATGCAACCAGGTGATTTGATGACATTAATGTTGAATACGTTATAGGGTTGAAAAAAAGAAAGTGTGGTGAATATAAAAATAACTTAAATGGTTTTATATTCAAACATTCAAAGTTTAAGAAATAAGCTAAAAAATTTGGAAATATTTCTAAATTCTTTTGGTATTGAAGCTGCTCAGTTAATAAATAATCAGATTATTACGGAAAAAGAAAAAGACCTTTAGATAATCTAATATATAAAGTAGAAAATTGGTTTGTTTGTTTGTCCAGCATTCACGTGAAAACCACTGGTCCGATTGTCACAAAATTTGTCTGGGAATTCTGGGAGCCCGGGGTGTGACATAGGCTATGGCGCATTTTTATAAGCCAACAGGTTGCGGCTCCAAGGCCGTTTTAAGGCCGGTTTTTTTATGTTTGACCTATAGTCAAACGGGTATAATAATACTTATATGTAAACTAGCTATATGCGGTGCACGTTGCCCCGCCTCTCAATGGAGTTTTAATTTAAGTTGATGTTATTAAAAAACGTTAACACAGAAATTACACATGGTGTACATTTTAATTTAAAAAGGTAAAAAAAAATTGAAACTACAGTTAATCATTCAAGCTGTTTTACAAACTGTTTTTCAAAGTTTTTGTTTAGCAATCGGTTAAAAGAACTCTACAAAACATTTTTTTAAACATTCCCCTAATTCAAAGAAGTTTTACCTACTTTCAAAAATTGCACGTAATTTACTTAAAAAAAACTTTTTTATTGACCAATCGTAGGAATGACAAGTATATACATGTGCGCATACAAAATTTAAAGTCATTTGGTCAAAGCGTTTGAGCTTAAGAGTAAAGTAACGAAAAAATGTGTAAAAAGCTGTTGTGCCGCAATGAGTTAACGGAACTACACAAACCTTTTTTGGAGACTTTGACCAAGCAATATTTCGCAAAATTGTACGTAATATCCTGCACAATTTTCTTTTTGGACAATCGTCGTGTCGGCATTGGTTAACAAATTGCAAAGTAAGGAAAAAACCTATAAACTGTTGGGCTGCAATGGGTTAACGGAACTCCAGAAAAAAATTTTTGTGGCTTTCTCTTTAACCAAAGCATTACTTTAAACAAATTGGCCGAAACTTGCTTTTTTACAATTTGCACGCTTCCGGGCAACGCCGGGTAAAACTGCTAGCACAGTATGAAGTACACATTTCCTAAGGGAAAGTACACAAAACCTATGATCAAACCAAAGATAGCAAAAAATTAATGGTTAGTTAGTTCGACTAGTTTTAATAATTTATGATTACATAGGGCTTTTGTATAAAAAAAAGAAAATTAACGGAATACAAATTCAAAATAAAGTTCCGCGGAGCACTTTTAAATACTTAAAGGGATCTGGTGGCACACAATTAATGTTGACGCATCTTAAAAAACATTACCACGTATTTATCACATCTAAATATTCTGAAATTTTTCTAATTCAGGAATGCATTAATTCACAAAGTAATTCACTATGAATGAAGGAGTGATGTACGGTTGCAAGAATTCACAGCAGTGCCTCGTCGATTTTCCGCGAGGAGAAGTCTACGTTATAAAATACATTGCGACGGATGAACAACTTTTGCAAGTTCAGAGGAAATTCTGACTCAAAAAACAAAAAACGGTATACAACTTAAAGGTAAAACTTCGAGAATGTGTAGAGAGCCATGTTATGAAAAAGCAAGTGTCAATCGTTTAGATTGTTCCCTTCCCAAAAAATTGGTATGGCATTATAACCATGCTAACTGGGAAGGTCTGAACAATTTTTACAAAACCTTTGATTGGTCACTGTGCTTCCGAGGTAGGAATGTTGACTTCGCTGCAAATGCGATTAGTGAAACTATTCTACTTGGAATGAGATTATTTATACCTCACTGCATGAAATCTATCAAACGGAAACCCAAAACTTGGTTTAATCGCATTTGTAAAGAAGCCATTCTAAAAAAAGAGGAGGCCTTCAAAAAGTACCGGGACAGTGGTTTAGAGGCTCACAGGACCAACTATATAGTGGTTCGGAACAGATGTAAGAGAGTTATCAACAAGCAAAAATTCTTGTTCAACCAAAAGTTGAAACGAAAACTCATACACATGCCAAAGAATAGCAAGTCCTTTTGGACTTTTGCAAAAAATCTAAAAGAGGACAATAGCGGGTCTTCTTTTCCTCCACTTGTTGATATAAACAACCACATCGTATCAGATTCAAAAGAAAAAGCGAATTTGTTTGGCAAACAGTTCGCTTCTAACTCATCACTGCCTCAGTCAACTCAAAGACCTCCATCTATTCCAGAAGTTGGCTGCTCCTTTGGTAGAATATACTTTAGGACGCGAGCAGTGATGAAAATCTTGAAGAATCTTGATACAAAAAAATCAGCCGGTCCGGACGGTATTACAACTACCGTTCTCAAAAACACATATACTTTCATTTCAAAACCTCTGCGCAACCTTTTCCATCTTTCCTTTACTTCGGGTATTCATCCTACCCAATGGAAGGTTGCACATGTTTTTCCAATTCCTAAAAAAGGCGATAAAAGCGATCCCTCTAACTACCGACCTATTGCTATTACTTCGGTCCGTTCCAAAGTAATGGAAAAAGTTATAAATTATAAGCTTTTGAAATATCTAGATCGTAAAGGTTTGCTTCATGATCGACAATACGGGTTCAGAGCCCGTCGTTCAACTGGTGATCTCATGACCTACCTGTGCGAAAAGCTTAATATCAGTCTTCACCATTCTGGTGAGTCTGATGTCGTAGCTTTGGATATTTCTAAAGCTTTCGATCGAGTTTGGCATGATGCTTTATTGGCAAAATGCAGGGCTTTAGGTCTAGGTAGGGTTTTCGTTAAATGGATTGGACATTTCCTTTCGAATCGCACGATTCGTGTTCTTGTCGATGGATATTCATCCAAAGATTTCAAAATAAATGCTGATGTCCCTCAGGGATCTGTTTTATCCCCCACTCTTTTCCTAATATTTATAAATGACCTACTATCAATAACCTCCAATCCAATCCATAGCTTCGCAGACGACAGTACCCTTGTTGCTTCCTATGAATTTCATAGCCGCTGTAACATTAATCACCAGATTAATTCAACAGCAAAAAATTTCACTATAAGTGAATTAAACAAAGATTTAATTAAAATCCAAAAATGGGGTGAAATCAACAGAGTTGAGTTTAACACCAAAAAAACCCAATGCTGTCTAGTCTCGCGAAAAATAGCTACAACTATTCCGAACCTTACTTTTCAAGGAGAGGCTTTGCACCATTCGGAAGACTTGAACATTTTGGGGATTGAGCTAAACCAAAAATTGACTTGGTCAAATCATATTTTTGGAGTAGCTAAGGACGCTGCTAAATGTTTGGGTTTCTTGTATCGCTGCAAAACTTACTTCTCACTCTCTGATCTCCTTAACATCTATAAAACTTATATCAGGCCGAAAATGGAGTATAATGCACATATTTGGGCTGGTGCTCCCATTACGGCGCTGGGATATCTTGATAAAGTGCAAAATAGAGCTATTCGTCTTATAAATGATCCCAGTGTTACCTCAACGCTCACTCCACTCAGCCATCGTCGCACTGTTGGGTCACTGACCTTGTTTTATAGATATCTTGTAGGGACTAACACCTGTTCTAAAGAAATCAAACAACTTATGCCTCCATTCAAGATTTTCCAACGGGAAACAAGGAGGTCAACAGATGCTCATCCCTACACAGTTGAACTAGCCAGATGGCGTAACACGGCTTATGGAAATTCGTTTGTCATGCGCTCATCTCGTTTATGGAACCATCTTCCACCAAATGTGTTCCCCAAAGTTGATAATGTATATATGTACGATTTAACCAAATTTAAGAAGAACATTAACATCTTTCTTCTAAATATCCCATCCAATTTTCCCCATCCCCCATAATCCAGATATTCCAAATAACTTCCACCATCATCCTAAATCCTTCCATATCCTCATCCCTGTAACCAAACTGTACATTTGTATTACAGGTTTCCTCCTAAAGTTTGGTTCAAAAAGGGTGTGGTTTTGGTGTGTTAAAATCATACACTACCCAGCGAAACACCGCACAGTTTCAATGGGTGGCTTTCGAGCTTTCCATTCCCTCGTAAAAAAAAAAATAAAAAAAAAAATCGTTTAGAAAACATTATACCAGCGAAATTGGCTTTATTAGAAGCAAATAATGTATTGCTAGTTGTAAGCTAGAATTATTGAAATTAATCCTTTTTCAGATGATTTAATTAGATTTGCCACATTATGTACTAATCATATAAGACTATTAAAGGTGAGACTAAATATCGTAATATTCTTATCTAATAATCCGCACATCCATATAATAAATTAAAATACTACAAAAAAGACTATTATTTCCTAACGTTAAATAAAATCAAAATAATTAAGATATGGTGTTTTTTGAGAATAAAAACAAGTAAAGAAACAGTCAGAAATACTCTACACATATTTGGTTCAAATTAAATGAGAACTCCATAACTCATTTTAAAGCCATAAAAGTTTTTATTAGTTTGATCGTAAGACATAGCTAACGAAATTAATTTTATAATACTAAAAACATTTTCTAATTATTTTATTAATTCAAAAATATTTAAAATTCTTATTAATTTATCTATTTAAAAATATTTAAAAGCAAAAAACCTTGTTTATATTTCTTTAAATTTTCTTCGCTAAATTATTTACATAACATAAATTATAACGCTAATTACATACATATTTTTAATTTTATTCAACACCTACACAAAAAACTTGCTAATAACCTTTTTATTTATATTTTACTTAATTTTTTTACTTATAATTATATTTTAATCAATTCCTATAACCTAAGTTATAATAAATACGTATTTTTGGTTTTAACATTAATATGCACATACCTACAAAAATTTATTTTTGTATGTGTACATAAAATTTCAAATTGTTTATATCACTCACTATATTAACACAAAATGCAAAAAAAATATTAAATAATTTCATCCTACATAATATAATTAAAAAAAAAACTTTCTGTTTTGTTTATGCAAACTTACGTATTCACTATTTAATTGAATACAAACTACATATCAAAAATGACATCTATTGTTTACAAAATGCAAACAGGTGATTTGATGACATTAATGTTGAATACGTTATAGGGTTGAAAAAAAGAAAGTGTGGTGAATATAAAAATAACTTAAATGGTTTTATATTCAAACATTCAAAGTTTAAGAAATAAGCTAAAAAATTTGGAAATATTTCTAAATTCTTTTGGTATTGAAGCTGCTCAGTTAATAAATAATCAGATTATTACGGAAAAAGAAAAAGACCTTTAGATAATCTAATATATAAAGTAGAAAATTGGTTTGTTTGTTTGTCCAGCATTCACGTGAAAACCACTGGTCCGATTGTCACAAAATTTGTCTGGGAATTCTGGGAGCCCGGGGTGTGACATAGGCTATGGCGCATTTTTATAAGCCAACAGGTTGCGGCTCCAAGGCCGTTTTAAGGCCGGTCTTTTTATGTTTGACCTATAGTCAAACGGGTATAATAATACTTATATGTAAACTAGCTATATGCGGTGCACGTTGCCCCGCCTCTCAATGGAGTTTTAATTTAAGTTGATGTTATTAAAAAACGTTAACACAGAAATTACACATGGTGTACATTTTAATTTAAAAAGATAAAAAAAAATTGAAACTACAGTTAATCATTCAAACTGTTTTACAAACTGTTTTTCAAAGTTTTTGTTTAGCAATCGGTTAAAAGAACTCTACAAAACATTTTTTTAAACATTCCCCTAATTCAAAGAAGTTTTACCTACTTTCAAAAATTGCACGTAATTTACTTAAAAAAAACTTTTTTATTGACCAATCGTAGGAATGACAAGTATATACATGTGCGCATACAAAATTTAAAGTCATTTGGTCAAAGCGTTTGAGCTTAAGAGTAAAGTAACGAAAAAATGTGTAAAAAGCTGTTGTGCCGCAATGAGTTAACGGAACTACACAAACCTTTTTTGGAGACTTTGACCAAGCAATATTTCGCAAAATTGTACGTAATATCCTGCACAATTTTCTTTTTGGACAATCGTCGTGTCGGCATTGGTTAACAAATTGCAAAGTAAGGAAAAAACCTATAAACTGTTGGGCTGCAATGGGTTAACGGAACTCCAGAAAAAAATTTTTGTGGCTTTCTCTTTAACCAAAGCATTACTTTAAACAAATTGGCCGAAACTTGCTTTTTTACAATTTGCACGCTTCCGGACAACGCCGGGTAAAACTGCTAGCACAGTATGAAGTACACATTTCCTAAGGGAAAGTACACAAAACCTATGATCAAACCAAAGATAGCAAAAAATTAATGGTTAGTTAGTTCGACTAGTTTTAATAATTTATGATTACATAGGGCTTTTGTATAAAAAAAAGAAAATTAACGGAATACAAATTCAAAATAAAGTTCCGCGGAGCACTTTTAAATACTTAAAGGGATCTGGTGGCACACAATTAATGTTGACGCATCTTAAAAAACATTACCACGTATTTATCACATCTAAATATTCTGAAATTTTTCTAATTCAGGAATGCATTAATTCACAAAGTAATTCACTATGAATGAAGGAGTGATGTACGGTTGCAAGAATTCACAGCAGTGCCTCGTCGATTTTCCGCGAGGAGAAGTCTACGTTATAAAATACATTGCGACGGATGAACAACTTTTGCAAGTTCAGAGGAAATTCTGACTCAAAAAACAAAAAACGGTATACAACTTAAAGGTAAAACTTCGAGAATGTGTAGAGAGCCATGTTATGAAAAAGCAAGTGTCAATCGTTTAGATTGTTCCCTTCCCAAAAAATTGGTATGGCATTATAGCCATGCTAACTGGGAAGGTCTGAACAATTTTTACAAAACCTTTGATTGGTCACTGTGCTTCCGAGGTAGGAATGTTGACTTCGCTGCAAATGCGATTAGTGAAACTATTCTACTTGGAATGAGATTATTTATACCTCACTCCATGAAATCTATCAAACGGAAACCCAAAACTTGGTTTAATCGCATTTGTAAAGAAGCCATTCTAAAAAAAGAGGAGGCCTTCAAAAAGTACCGGGACAGTGGTTTAGAGGCTCACAGGACCAACTATATAGTGGTTCGGAACAGATGTAAGAGAGTTATCAACAAGCAAAAATTCTTGTTCAACCAAAAGTTGAAACGAAAACTCATACACATGCCAAAGAATAGCAAGTCCTTTTGGACTTTTGCAAAAAATCTAAAAGAGGACAATAGCGGGTCTTCTTTTCCTCCACTTGTTGATATAAACAACCACATCGTATCAGATTCAAAAGAAAAAGCGAATTTGTTTGGCAAACAGTTCGCTTCTAACTCATCACTGCCTCAGTCAACTCAAAGACCTCCATCTATTCCAGAAGTTGGCTGCTCCTTTGGTAGAATATACTTTAGGACGCGAGCAGTGATGAAAATCTTGAAGAATCTTGATACAAAAAAATCAGCCGGTCCGGACGGTATTACAACTACCGTTCTCAAAAACACATATACTTCCATTTCAAAACCTCTGCGCAACCTTTTCCATCTTTCCTTTACTTCGGGTATTCATCCTACCCAATGGAAGGTTGCACATGTTTTTCCAATTCCTAAAAAAGGCGATAAAAGCGATCCCTCTAACTACCGACCTATTGCTATTACTTCGGTCCGTTCCAAAGTAATGGAAAAAGTTATAAATTATAAGCTTTTGAAATATCTAGATCGTAAAGGTTTGCTTCATGATCGACAATACGGGTTCAGAGCCCGTCGTTCAACTGGTGATCTCATGACCTACCTGTGCGAAAAGCTTAATATCAGTCTTCACCATTCTGGTGAGTCTGATGTCGTAGCTTTGGATATTTCTAAAGCTTTCGATCGAGTTTGGCATGATGCTTTATTGCCAAAATGCAGGGCTTTAGGTCTAGGTAGGGTTTTCGTTAAATGGATTGGAGATTTCCTTTCGAATCGCACGATTCGTGTTCTTGTCGATGGATATTCATCCAAAGATTTCAAAATAAATGCTGGTGTCCCTCAGGGATCTGTTTTATCCCCCACTCTTTTCCTAATATTTATAAATGACCTACTATCAATAACCTCCAATCCAATCCATAGCTTCGCAGACGACAGTACCCTTGTTGCTTCCTATGAATTTCATAGCCGCTGTAACATTAATCACCAGATTAATTCAACAGCAAAAAATTTCACTATAAGTGAATTAAACAAAGATTTAATTAAAATCCAAAAATGGGGTGAAATCAACAGAGTTGAGTTTAACACCAAAAAAACCCAATGCTGTCTAGTCTCGCGAAAAATAGCTACAACTATTCCGAACCTTACTTTTCAAGGAGAGGCTTTGCACCATTCGGAAGACTTGAACATTTTGGGGATTGAGCTAAACCAAAAATTGACTTGGTCAAATCATATTTTTGGAGTAGCTAAGGACGCTGCTAAATGTTTGGGTTTCTTGTATCGCTGCAAAACTTACTTCTCACTCTCTGATCTCCTTAACATCTATAAAACTTATATCAGGCCGAAAATGGAGTATAATGCACATATTTGGGCTGGTGCTCCCATTACGGCGCTGGGATATCTTGATAAAGTGCAAAATAGAGCTATTCGTCTTATAAATGATCCCAGTGTTACCTCAACGCTCACTCCACTCAGCCATCGTCGCACTGTTGGGTCACTGACCTTGTTTTATAGATATCTTGTAGGGACTAACACCTGTTCTAAAGAAATCAAACAACTTATGCCTCCATTCAAGATTTTCCAACGGGAAACAAGGAGGTCAACAGATGCTCATCCCTACACAGTTGAACTAGCCAGATGGCGTAACACGGCTTATGGAAATTCGTTTGTCATGCGCTCATCTCGTTTATGGAACCATCTTCCACCAAATGTGTTCCCCAAAGTTGATAATGTATATATGTACGATTTAACCAAATTTAAGAAGAACATTAACATCTTTCTTCTAAATATCCCATCCAATTTTCCCCATCCCCCATAATCCAGATATTCCAAATAACTTCCACCATCATCCTAAATCCTTCCATATCCTCATCCCTGTAACCAAACTGTACATTTGTATTACAGGTTTCCTCCTAAAGTTTGGTTCAAAAAGGGTGTGGTTTTGGTGTGTTAAAATCATACACTACCCAGCGAAACACCGCACAGTTTCAATGGGTGGCTTTCGAGCTTTCCATTCCCTCGTAAAAAAAAAAATAAAAAAAAAAATCGTTTAGAAAACATTATACCAGCGAAATTGGTTTTATTAGAAGCAAATAATGTATTGCTAGTTGTAAGCTAGAATTATTGAAATTAATCCTTTTTCAGATGATTTAATTAGATTTGCCACATTATGTACTAATCATATAAGACTATTAAAGGTGAGACTAAATATCGTAATATTCTTATCTAATAATCCGCACATCCATATAATAAATTAAAATACTACAAAAAAGACTATTGTTTCCTAACGTTAAATAAAATCAAAATAATTAAGATATAGTGTTTTTTGAGAATAAAAACAAGTAAAGAAACAGTCAGAAATACTCTACACATATTTGGTTCAAATTAAATGAGAACTCCATAACTCATTTTAAAGCCATAAAAGCTTTTATTAGTTTGATCGTAAGACATAGCTAACGAAATTAATTTTATAATACTAAAAACATTTTCTAATTATTTTATTAATTCAAAAATATTTAAAATTCTTATTAATTTATCTATTTAAAAATATTTAAAAGCAAAAAACCTTGTAATAAATGTTGAATACATTCAGTTAAAAAATTGGAAAAATTTTATTAGCTTTTTATCACAAAATTCAATAATTGAAATTTTTCAAAATTGAAAAAATAAATTCTTAGTATATGTACCTATTAGAAAAGCTTATAAATATAAAAAATATACAATAAATGTATTTCTTAAATACAATGAAAAATTTAGAACTTTTCTTATAATTCATTTAAATATAAAAATCAATTTTACATACATGCAGCAAGTACCTTTGAACATAACTTAGGGTGCGTTTATATTGAAGCTACGATAAGTGATAAGAGCGTCGAAAAGAGCATAGAGTAGAAAACTAAATACATAATTTAAATAGAGGTGTTTATGTTGGAACATTGTTTGACCGATAAACGATAAGAGCATAGAAAACTCTTTATTCAGTTTTCTACGCTCTTGTCGATGATCAAAATTTTTAAATATATGTTTTGCTCTCGCTTGTTATTTTAATTTTTTTAATAAATGTTTTGTTATTTTTGTTTGTTAATTTTTTTTTTAATACCTCAAGAACGTTTTAAAATATAATAAAATAAAAAATTTTTTTTTATTGTTTATTAAGTAATTTTTTGTTTTTTTTTTTTTTTGTAATTTTATTTTTACATTTTTTATAATTACAAAATAACTTTTTAAAAAATATAATTTAATTTTTTTTTTATTATTACTTAAAAAATATTACGAGATAAATTTAATACAACCATAAATAATATTATTTTGTTATTGTACATCGCTTTTATCGAAACTCCAATATAAATAATGCATAATATGAGCATAGCTTTTTCTATGCTCTTATCGATGGTCTTATCGACGCTCTTATCACTTATCGCAGCTCCAACATAAACGCACCCTTAAGTATCGTACACAATTTCTTAATTATATATTACCTATGGTAATAATTCAATAAAATATATGATATAATAAATATTAAAACAAGTAAAGCAACAGTCAGTCGGTGCAACCGACTTAGAAATACCCTACACCTATTTGGTTCAAATTTAAGGACATATCCATAAGTCATTTTAACACCATAAAAGCTGTTATTAATTTGATCGTAAAACATAGCTAACCAAATTAACTTTATAATACTAAAAACATTTTCTAATTACACTATCTATTAAAAAATATTACAAATTCTTGCTAATTTATCTATTTAAAAATATTGAAAAACATACTAACTTGAAATAAATGAAAATATATTTATTCCAATTCAATTACAAAATGAAAAAATTCTAATTATTAAATTTTGTGATAAAAAGATAATCAAAGCATAATACATTTAAAAATCCAAATTTTTAAAAATTGCAATTATTTTAAATGGTTAGTTTATATACCTAATAGAAAAACTTATAAACGCAAAATATGCAATAAATGTATTTCTAAAATACAATTAAAAATTTACACCTTTTCATATAATTCATTTAAATATAAAAATAAATTTTACATAAATGCAGCAAGTACCTTTGAACATAGCTGAACCACTACAATTAAGTCTAGATTTCGGAGACACATAGGACATAGGAAATATATTCTTTGGCTTCGAAATTAAACTCGACCACAACCAATTCCCATGGTACTTTCATTACTAGTAACCTACTGTTAAATTTCATCAAAATACCGGCATTATTTTTTGAGTTATGGTGTTTGTAAGATATATGTTTGTTAGTCCTTGAACTTTTCAAGGGTTCCAGGACCCGAAATTATGGTACGATTTCACCCATATGCAGTCCCGTCATACTTTCAATACTAGTTAACCCTTGTACACAATTGGAACGCTCTATCTTAATTTTAAGTTACTAGTTTTGTTAATTTCGATGATAAGCTTTTACACATTGGGGGGTCTAAGAAACGTTCTGAACCACCACTCCAATTGATCCCAAATTAGGGGGGCACGCAAGAAATAGAATAGTAAAGAACACCCTTGTGGCAAATTGGAAGCTTCTACATTTGTTTCAAGTTACTATCTTTATTAATTTCGAAAATATGCTTTAAGGGCCTAAGAACTGATTTGCTGGTCCCCGATCCACTACTCCAATGGGGCCCAAATTTCAAAGACACTTACGAAATAGGAAGGGACACCCTGATACCAAATTTGGAGGTTCTATCTTCATTGGTTTCGGAATTATGCTCGTTTGGCCTAAATTCGATCAAAAAGTTCTAAGTTCCGAACCCATTGTCCAATCCTCACCGTACGTAATCACCGCCGTAGTTTCGCTGCCAATAACCTACAGCACAAATTTCATGAAGATAGCCTCATTAGTTGTTGAGTTATCGTGATTTTTTATATATGTTCCTTAGCCCTGACATCGATTAAAAGGTCCGGAATCCGAACCGTTGGGCTGATTTCGTCCTTATATAGTCCGCGCTGTACTTATAGTACTAGTTAACCCTTGTACACAATTTGAACGGTCTATCCTAATTTTAAGTAACTATTTTTAGTAATTTCGATTATAAGCCTTTAAAACTTGGGAGGTCTGAGAGGGGTACAGAACCACCACTCCAATTGATCCTAAATTAGGGGAACACGCAAGAGATAGTAAAGAAAACCCTTGTGGCAAATTGGAAGCTTCTACATTTTTTCAAGTTGTTATCTTTATTAATTTTAATGATACGCTTTAAGGTCTTCGGAAATGTGTGGCTGGTCCCCGACCCACTACTCCAATGGAACCCAAATTCACAAGACACTTAGAAAATAGGAAGGGACACCCTGATACTAAATTTGGAGGTTCTATCTTCATTGGTTTCGGAATTATGCTCGTTTGGCCTAAATTCGATCAAAAAGTTCTAGGTTCCGAAGGTTCCAATTCCCGAAGTATTTTCATTACTAGTAACCTACAGCACAAATTTGATGAAGATAGCGTCATTAGTTGTTGAGTTATCGTGATTTTTTATATTTGTTCGTTAGCTCTGAAACCGATTAAAAGGTCCAGAATCCGAACCCATGGGCCGATTTCGCCCATATGCAATCCCCGCCGTACTTTCAGTCCGAGTAACCTCCAATTAAAATTTCATCAAGATAGCTCCATTATTTTTTGAGTTATCGTGCCTACGGACGGACGGACGGACGGACGGACGGACATGGCTATATCGACTGAGGCGGTCCCGCTGATCACAAATATATATACTTTTCCATATCTAGCTCGCTTCCTTTAGGTGGTTACAAACACCATACCAAAGTTAATATACCCCTTTACCTATTCTATAGGTGTAGGGTATAAAAATAAATTTTACATACATACAGGAAATATCTTTGAACACAACTCGTACACAATTTCTTAATTATTTATTACCTATTTATTACCTATATAATTCAATAAAATATTAGATATAATAAAAACTAAAAAAAAAAAAAAAAATCGTTTATTATAAAATATAATACATAATTTGTTTTATAGTAAAACTCTTAGCCTTTTAAACAATATAAAACTGTTAAATAAGAACGGAAATAGGAAATAGTGTATCAAATTTGAAGTACCTATTTTTATTAATTTCAAAGTTAAGCTTTTTAATTTCGTAGGCACCAGAATCACCAATACAATTAAGTATAAATTTCGGGGACAAAAAGGAAATAAGAAGAAACACCGTTATACCAAATTTAAAGGTTCTGTATTTATTTTAAGTTACTATGTTTATTAATTTCGAATTTATGTTTTACGGAATTGTTGGTAGTGGGGGTGGTACAAAAACCGCTATTCCAATTCATCCAAAATTTCACATACACAAAGCAAATAAGAAGAAACACCTGTGCTCCAAATTTTAACCTTCTATCTTATTTTGTTTCGAAATTACACTCGTTTTGCTTTAATTTGATAAAAAGATTCTAGAATCGGAACTAATTGTCCGATCTTGACCAGAACCAATACCCACGGTACTTTCATTATTTGTAACCTAGAGTTTAAATTTTCTCAAAAAACTGCCATTAGTTTTTATGTTATGGTCTTTTTTATATATACGTTCGTTAACCCTTGAACTTTTCAATGGAACCCGAAACCATGCTCCAATTTCGTCCATATGTAGTCCCCGCAATACCTTCAATACTAGGTAATCTTTGTACAGAATTGGAACGTTCTATCTTAAGTTACTATTTTTAATAATTTCGAAAATATGCTTTAAAATCTTCGGAATTTTGTGGCTGGTCCCCGACCCACTCCTCCAACTGGTCCCGAAATTTCAAGGACACTAAGGAAAAATGTCTCTTTATTTGAACCTAAAATATTTGAAGGTTCTACCTTCATTGGTTTCGGAACTATGCTTGTTTGGCCTAAATTCGATCAAAAAGTTCTAAGTTCTGAACCCATAGTCCAATACTCACCGTACGCAATCACCGCCGTAGTTTCATTACCAGTAATAAACAGCACAAATTTCATGAAGATAGCGTTATTAGCTGTTGAGTTATCGTGTTTTTTAATATATGTTCGTTAGCCCTTAGACCGATTAAAAGGTCCAGAATTCGAACGCATGAGTTGATTTCGCCCATATGCAATCTCCGCCGTACTTTTATTCTTAGTAACCTACAGCTAAAATTTCATCAAGATCGCTCCTTTATTTTTTGAGTTATCGTGTCTACGGACGGATGGACAAACGGCTATATCGACTCAGGAGATCACGCTGATCACAAATATATATACTTTGCCATATCTAGATCGCTTCCTTTAGGTGGTTACAAACACCGTACCAAAGTCATAATACCCCTTTATCTATTCCATAGTTGTAGGGTATAATAACAACATATATCCAGCAGCGCATTTAAAAAATTATCAAAAATCCGTTAAAAGCCTTATATTTCGATATATTCAATATACTAATTTTAATAAGTTGATGATATTAATTTGATAATACTTATGCGAAAGTATGTCAGTTAAAAAGATTTAAGTGATTGCCTCATACAATATTGTTGATAAAATCCATATTTATTAAGAATGATAGAGTGCTTGTCTTTGAGCCAGAACTTAACTCACGAGTTTGACTTCGAGTTAAAACTAATTTTATAATCAATAAGTAATAATACTATGTCAATTGAAAAAAATAAATTAACCTGATTATATAAAAACAACTAATATATCCGTACCTATTAATATTACTAGGAAAAAATTAATGGTTTTTTTATGTTACATAAATTTATTGTAAAACGATGAAAAAATTTTATCGTTAATAATAATATGCTTTTTCTTTTTTCTTGCAGACTCAAATTAACCCAGAATTGAGAGTAAAAAAAGTTAATAAAAAGGAGGCGAAGCAGAATTCAAACAAAAGTGGTGGAAATATCTTTAAAATAAAATATTACTTAAAAACAAAAATTCAACTTTAAAAATGGTTATAAAGAAACAATTATTAAAAATTTATATTGTGGGAGCAAAACTATATTGAAAAAAATAACAAAATATACACATAAAATTTTCGTAACACTGGTTAAGGAACCTGAGTCTAAGAAAGCGTATGTAAAAAAATATACATATGTCTAATACATAAATTCATATGTTATACTTACATTTCCATTTTACGATAAATAAGTTAATTAAAAAATCTAATCTTTTTATTTTTTTTATTACTGCAATGTTATTTACATGTATTTTGTTTTATATAAATATATATATGTATATATATACTCGTATTTATATAAAAATCATTAAAACTGCCTGAAATTTTTGATACTCAATAATGAAAAAAAAATAAAAAAACTATAACTCCAATATAATATGCCAATATAATTATTCTAACATATCCTGTAATAACTAAGTTAATAGGTTTATTCACGATAAATACAAGTTTCATTTTCCTTAAATTACCATTAAAGAAATTATAAAAATTTTTTATTCAATATATTAAGTAACTTAACATATTTAAGTTCTTCACAAGTGTTAATTTATATACATATATCATTTTTATTATATAATATTATTCGATGTCATCACAATGGCGATAATAGTTTGATTTGTATACCATTTTTCGAATATAAATACAAGTATTCTCCATAGAGTAAAGATAGAGCGACAAATTCATATAAACATTTTTAGTATAAAATATTTTTGAGAAAAATAAACGACAGTCAATGTTTTGAATGTATTGTTGTTGTTGTTTAGACAGGGGGGGAAAGCAAGTCTCCCTTACACCTAGGCCTTGCGGCCCGTTGTGCACCCCTCATTAAATACTTTCTATTTATTTATAACTACTATATTATTTATTTTGTTTATTTTATATATTTGTATATTTATATTATATTTGGTCACCATGGGGATTCGTAAAGAAAAATTATTTTTCAATAATTTTTTTTAAATTAAATATTGTATGACCTGACCGGGAATCGAACCCGGACCCCCTCGGTTAATAAGCCAAATGCTTACCCACTGCACCACCGAGGCCCCTTTTGAATGTATTAGTGAACACTTATTCTATTCAGAAAAGATTTTGTTTACCCAATAAATACACGTTTTTATTTACCCTTTATGTAATAAAATTATATACACACTTGTTCACATATTTATTTACTAAAAAATAAAATTTCAAAATATACATACAATGCACACAGCAACGCACACAGCACTTAATATGCACACACAACCATTTCCATATTTTCACAAATATAAAGTTTAAAAAGTAAATATACGCGATGCATAACTTATAAGATTAGGCCATCTCAAATTAAATATAGCATTCAAATTGATTCATATGATAAAAATGCATATTTTTTTGTGTAAAGGCGAAAGAAGGTACTTTAATAATGAAAGAATATATTCTATTAAATTCTAATATTTAGATAATCTTTGTTTATAATTTTACTAGTATTTTTAGTAATCATAATCAATAATCATTAATCAAGAATCATTTATCAACATTATTATCTAAAATCTTTTAAGAAATTTTAAATATTGTTACGATTTTAATGTAAAGTATAAATTTTGCAGTTAAATAAAAGAAAGGTTAGAAACTTTTTAAATAAACACAAAAAAATTTAAAAATTTTGTAAAAATGTGCTATATAGTTTCATTTTGTCCGTTCGTCCGCCCGTACCTATGTTTACAAAAACTATTCCATCGTTTGAAATAGAGTAAAGAAATTTCCATGAAAAAACTTTTTTCTATATCCCACAAAATAATCAGTATACAACACTATATAATTTTGGAAATGTGTTTATTAAAAACTCTTAGGTTTTTTTCATAACTTGTTTATTATTTTAAATAACTATATTATTTTTTTTTCTTTTAGAATGCCTATATGGAATAGTTCGAATGTTTGACAGGAATAAAGTTTAGGTCTGCTATATTCAAAATATTTGAAAGTTTTTAAAAAGATTTTAGAAAATATTCTTGAATCTTGATTAATGATTCCTGATTATGATTATTAATTATGATTACTAATAATATTTGTAAGATCTATTAGAAAACTTACTAATTTTTATCATATGAATCAATTTGAGCCCTATATTTAAATTTGAGATTGTCTTATAAATGTGCGTTGCTGTGGGCATTGTATGTATATTTTGAATTTTATTTTTTAGTAAATGAATATGTGACCAAGTGAGTTTATAAATTATTACAAAAAGAGTAAATAAATACTTTTATTTATTAAGTAAACAAAACCTTTTCTGAATAGAATAAGTGTTAACTAATACGTTCAAAAATTGACCATCGTTTATTTTTCTCAAAACAATTTCATACTAAAAAAGTTTAAATGAATTTGCCGCTGTTCCTTTTATATTTTTACGTACATATACTTTTAATAGAAATCAAATTTTTTGTGTAGATTAACAATAAAATTTTATATATTCATGTTATAATATACTGGATTACATATATACAGTGAGAAGAAACTATATTAGAACAACAGAAGGAAGGAATAAATGCAGGAGTTTAAAAGGTTTGTTATAAAACTTTCTAGGAGATTAAATAAAAATAGCCTAAGAACTGTTATACCAATCGTGTTTTCGACTCCTTTAGACGAGGCGCATGACTAATCCTCCCTTCAACTCATCTAAAATTTAAAAAATATAAAGGAAACTGGACAGAATAAACTTGTATAAAATTTCAAGATTCTATCTTTACCAACTCCGAAGATATGAATAACTACAGACCTTAAAAGGCGTGTGATAAATATCCATACCACCACTTCGACTCATTTTAAAAGTCAAGACCATAATGAAAAGAGAGTAGAACTTAGTTTTTGAGTAATCGTGTTTTTGGAAATATGCTTGGTAGTCCTTGAACCGATCAAAAGTTCCAATCCCCGTCGTACTTTTATTACTGGTAACCTGCAGTATATATTTCATCAAGATGCTCCTTTAGTTTTTGAGTTATCTATTTATGGACAGACGAACGGAAATCGCGAAATCGACTCAGAAGATGACGCTGATAACAAATTTATATACTTTTCCATGTCTAGCTCGTCTCCTTTTGATGGTAACAAACACCATACCAAAGTTAAAGTAGCCTTTTACCTATTTGGTGTAGCGTGTAATAACTAAATGACAATAATATCAGTATTTAACCATGGCGTTTGGCAATCGAAAATAGTACTCAACAAAATGGATAGAATTTAGGTTAATACTTCATTATACCAAATGCTGGCATTTTAAAATTATTATCATGTAGTTATGCTTTTGAAAATAAACTTTTAAAAACCTGAATTTTTATTTTTAATAATTATTTGAATAAGTAATTAAAATATTTGTCAATATAACCATGTGTAGTTTTCATTCTTCTAGTATAATTAATTTTGAAAAAATCATTTTGGTTGAAAGAAAATGTATGGCAGCCCCCCAAAAATGAAGCCGAAACATTTTGAAACTTTATATAAGTGCTTGTTCTATTATATAACAAACCGTGTGTAATTTTCATCCTCGTAGTATAATTAGTTTTGAAGAAATTTATATTGGTCCAAAGAAGTTGTATGGCAGATCCCCCAAGCCTTAGTCAGATTTTAACTAAAAACAATAGGGAACCTCAAAAATGTCTAAAAAATGTTTTGCGTGAATTCAAAACTCAAACTCTAAATTTCGAATATTATCTTTTTTAATTTTTAAGTGGCGAGTATATTTAAACCTTGCCCAAATAACCATCATATTAAGATAGTTAATAATCATTATGACAGAAAAATAAATACTTGTTTCTAGTAATGGATTTCATGTTCCATAACTCCAAATGGAAATAAAAAAGATAGTAGACAGGCTTCTCTTCGCCAAAAAATTAAAGAACATTCCTTATCAGGCGCCCATTTGAAAATTCAGAATATTTATTATGAAACAGGCTAATAAGCAAGTTTTGTCTTCTATTTTTGAAACATTAAGTACAAATGCAATTAATATTGCCGTTCAAATTTTTAACACAGTATATAGTCTTGTGAAACGTAACCGACCATTATCTGATATAGAAGGTGCTTTAGACTTACAGGAAAAAAATGGAGTTGATATTGGAAATTGTTTGCATTCAAGATATACTGCCATAAGAACAGAAATAAAACAGATAAACCATTTTTAAAAAATACCTTATATTCACAATTATTGAAAATACCTATAATATGTTTCATAACCCTCACTAATTTATAAAGAAACATACGGAAGCAAAAACAAAAATAATAAACTTTATAAAAAATATATTTTGCAATTTAAATGTTTTGTAACTTAGGGCCCAACCTAAATCAACACGTACGGCGAAAAATTTCTGTCAAAAAATTTTGAAATAAGTAGTTATGTAAATAAATTTACATGAAAGCAACCCAAATACGAGTAACGCGATGTACTGTACCTTGGATTTTTAAATTTTAAATATTGATAAATAATATAAAAATATTGTTTTCGGTTTTTCTTATATTTTTAAATATTTGTTTTTAAATTGTATGTTTTGATCAAGGTCCTAATAATTAAAAATTTTTATTTTACATTTTAAACATCGAATAATGTTTTCATGATAAAAAACTTTTTTTAGCTTTACTTTGAGGTGTTTTTTTTTTTAAATCAGAGCAGAGATCTGAGCACGCTCTAAACAGCATGCGCTAAAAATACACGATTTTTTTTTTTTGATAATTCAGGCTCTGCTCAGATTTAAAAAAAAAAACGCCATAGTGAATGCTATATGCTATTGGAGTAGTTTGTAATTAGAACGCTAATTTTTGTTTCAGGAGTAGATAATATTGTTAGATTAATTGTCATCTTAAAACTATCTGTCATATGAGAAATTTATCAATTTTAATATATTTAAATATTGAAAATAAAGTTTAAATGCTGATATATATAAATAATATTTTTTAAAATGGAAGAAGAAAGTGCTGATTGGTTATCTAATAAAAAATATGATTTAACATAACCTATTCAAATGATAATCCATCTATTATGAGAAAATTTAAATTAAAGTTATCTGCCGAAAATTACCTATTTCTATTATCTACTCTTTCTAAAAGCCTGGTTCAGTTGGGAGTAGCTGTCAGCAGCAAAGAATAGTTTACTCCTCATTAAAGAATGCTAGCATTGAAATATGCTCAGTAGAATAGTGTCATATGCCTGTATTTTGTTAGCTTATAATATCATTTACTGTATTTTACTTGGAAATATTTTTTTTAACCTGAATATTTAATTTTTGTATATATATATTAATTTAGCGATTCTAAATCGTGCTCAGAGCTAAAAAAAAATTTTTTGACAGTTCATGCTCCACTCAGATTTAAAAAATACCTATAAAGGAACTGAAGCATGTATTCATACAGTTTTTAATTGGGAAACAGAATACATACGGAACGGACACAAAATAATTCAAATCGTACTAAAATGTTTAGTTTTCTATATGACGGACAGCATTAACTCTATTTTTGGCTACTTGACTTCAGTAAATATATGTACCTAAATGTTTAGAAATATAGTCAAATTCTCAGAACATTTTATATCAGAACAATATTTATATTAAGAATTTAAATCGCTTTTTTTTGTGTAATAACTGTACCACATTATACTCTCCTTAAAGCGACTTTAGCTATAGGAATAAAATTCAAAAATACAACAGCGTTTTTATAACTGAAAAAATTATAAATTTTTTTTTAAACAAATTACAAGAGCAAGAATTGTTGACAACATTGTTGCAATAAATTTTATTACGTATAGGAAAAATATAATTTTTCGTGTTAAATTAATCTAATACAAATTACACAAAAATAATATTTTATGTAATTTAAAAGCAAAAATAGCTCGATTTTCGAGCACAGGGCGATACCAGTAAAGTTTCAAAATGTTAAAACCTCCTTTTCCGGGAGCTGCCATACAAATTTGCCAATCCGATAACTGTGAATCTAATGAAGCTACAAGGTTAAGATTGATACTGGGCTAGTAAAGTAATAGAGCAGGGTGAGCCCCTTTTAGAGTGGGCCCAATTTTCAATTACCTGCTTGGCAAAGTACAACTCGGACCAACTTTTAGAATGGGATAAAATTTATTTTTTTTTTATTGTGCTTTAATTTTATGGCTTGCTTGGCAAATTTGGGCAATACTCGAACCAACTTTTAGGGTGGGCCTAAAAATTTTGTTTTTTTAATTTTTTTTTATTTTTATGTTTTTTTTTTAATTAAAAATTATGGGACAGGGTGGATCAAAATTTTTTTACTATTTTATATATTTTTTTAATATAATAGCATAACGGAAGTAAATAACAGTTTATTTTATACATCATATTGAGTGGGTATGCACGGGTATTTAAAAGTTGACAAGGCAACTATAATCTTCCTCTTTTTTTTTCATTTTAAAATTTTTTATATGATTGGTATTGCGTTTCACTAACAAAATATAAAATTTTTACTACAATTGTACCTATACCTAAATATTTTGTACCTGTTACAAAATATTTTGTATAAAAATAAATTTGGTATGATGTTTGTGCCAAAATGAAGCGAGCTAGATATGTATATATAAAAGTATATATACACGTATTTGTGATCAGCGTGGTCTCGTGAGTCGATTTAACGATGTTGGTTGGCACAATAACTCAAAAACTAATAGAGTTATTTGAAAAAATGTTAATTGTGGGTTACTAACAATAAAAGTACGACAGGAATTGCATACAGGTTAGATCGGCCCATGAGATCGAATTCTGGAACTTTTAATCGGTTCAAGGGCTAACAAACATGTATCCAAAATGACGATAACTCAACAACTAACTAGGTTACTAGTAATGAATCTGCGGCGGGACTGCGTACAGTTGAGACCAAACTATGGGTTCGAATCATAGAAGCTTTTAATTGGAATGAGGCCAAAATAGTATAATTGACAACAACCTACCAAGGTTTAAAAGATTGTAATCAAAATTAATAAAAAAAATAACCTAAAATAAAAAGATAGAACCTCTCAATTTGGTACAAGGGTTAAATAGTCGTGCAAGTACGACGGAGACTGTTCATAGGGGAAATCGGACCTTGATTTCGGGTTCTAGAACTTTTGATCGGTTCAAGGGCTAACGAGCATATATAAACGAATTCCTTTATACATAGCTAAATAATAGATATGTAGGCTTGACTATGGGGCTACGGAGTTAGTTAGAAGGCAAATAGGATAGAAGAAGAGAGTTGGGTGGTAGGTTAAAAACGAACTTATTTAAGTTCTTTTTAAAACGTTACGTTAAAAATAGGATAAAAGAGGGGAGTTGGGTGGTAGGTTAGAAACGAACTTATTTAAGTTATTTTTAAAACGTTGTAAATTGTATAATGGTCTATTTCTATCAGAAGGGAACACATTGGATGAAGCATGTTCCATATTCTAGCAGCTCTCACAATAAATGAGTTTCCATAACCAGTTTTGAGCCATCTAGGAATTTCCACCGTGTAGAAGTGAGCACTTGAGGCCTCCCTGGTTTTGCATTGGAATTGTTTAAAGGGAGGCATTATGGATTTTAATTCAACAGACGAAGTATCAATACCTTCAAGATATCTATAAAAGAGAGTTAAAGCTCCAATATTACGACGAGTACTAAGAGGAGAGAAATTAACCCGGAAGGTAGGGTCGCCAATTAGGCGTAAGGTTCGATTTTGGATTGTGTCCAGGTAACTTAGTGAAGTTTGGAGGCCGGCAGCCTAAATGTGAGAGTTATACTCCATCTTAGGTCGTATGTAGGCTTTATAGATAATGGACAGATCTCTGGGAGAAAAATAAGCTTTACAGCAAGAGCGGAAACCCAAACATTTGGCAGCGTTATTAGCTACATTAAAATATGTTCATTCCATTACATTTTTTGGTTAAGGTTAGGATGTTTAAACTTTCAGACCGCTGTCTGATTCCTCCCTGGAATCTCAGAATAGGGGTTATTTGATCTCTTTTGCTAGGGATGCGACAGTTTTGAGTCTTGAAAGTGTTAAACTCAACTCTGTTAGCTTCACCCCAATCAGATATTTATGCTAGGTCATGATTTACTGAGCTTCAGATTTTTCTTGATATTGATTATGGTATTTGATTTTTTTAAAAAGTCGTAGGATGCCACCAGAGTATTGTCGAAACTATGGATTGGATTGAGGGTGGGAGAGAGCAAATCATTGATAAAAACCAAAAAAAGAGTCGGTGATAAGGCGGAACCTTGTGGAACACCAACATTTATTTCATGACTGTCGACAAGAACACGAGTACGACGACTCGAAAGGAAATTCTCAATCCATGTACAAAAGGGGGTACCCAAACCGATTGCCACTATTTCATTCTCGATCAAAGGCTTTTGAAATGTCTAGAGCCACAGGCTCAGATTCACCAGAGCAGTGAATATTAGAGTTAAGCTTCTCGCAAAGGCTATTTAAAAGATCGCCTGTCGATCGTTTGCTTCTAAAATCATATTGCCGATCATTTAAAAAACGTGAGCTATTCAGAATTCTCAGAATTCTTTTGTTTATCAGGATTTCCATTATTTTGGAAAGGATCGAAGTAATGGGAATTGGTTGATAGTTTGAGGGGTCGCTTTTGTTAACTTTTTTAGGAATTGGGAAAACATGGGCAATCTTCCATTGGCATCCAATCTTTCCATATTTCCCAGTTGAAAATGATAATGAAAAAAAATTGCGCAAAGGTTTTGAAATGGGAAAGGCAATGTGTTTAAGAACATAGTTGGAATTCCGTCAGGACCTGTGGACTTATCAACATTCAGATTCCTTAGAAGTTTCACTACCGTATGAGTCCTATCGTAAACCTTTTGAAAAATTTTAACCCTTGAGGAATCAACTGAAGGGAATACTGGAGGTGTTTGTGCAGTACGAGGGAGTGTGGAATTAGCTGCAAAGTACTTTGCGAACAAAATAGCTTTACCAACTGAATCTGAGATGGTAAAACTGTTGTTATCAATCAGTGGTGGAAACGAAGTTTCGCAAAAATTGTTTGCAAAATCCTTTGTGGCAAATTCTACGCCCTCTCCTACCGTACAAACTCCACCAGTACTACCCTCTGTTGATCCTACTAGGGTTAAAATTCTTCATAGAGTGTACTTTAGAACACGTACTATAGTGAAAGTGCTCGAAAATCTGAATGTTAGAAAGTCCACTGGTCCTGATGGAATTCCTACAATGGTTCTTAAACATATTGCCTCTCCCATTTCGAAACCTCTGTGCAATGTTTTTTCATTTTCATTTTCGACTTGTCGATATCCCAATCAATGGAAAATTGCTCATGTTGCTACGATCCCTAAAAAAAGTTACAAAAGTGACCCCTCCAATTACCAGCGAATAGCCATTTTATCGGTCATTTCCAAAGTTATGGAAATTCTTGTTAACAAACGGTTGATGAGATACCTTGACTGCTGAGGTATTTTGCATAATAGGCAATATGGCTTCAGAAGCCAAAGATCTACAGGTGATCTTTTGACATACCTCAGCGAAAAGCTCAACACCAGTATTTACTGTTCCGGTGAATCTGAGATTGTTGCTCTGGATATCTCAAAGGCCTTTGATCGAGTATGGCATTCTGCTCTTTTGAACAAATGCCGAGCTATTGGTATTGGTATTCTTTTCTGTAAATGGACTGAGGATTTTCTTTCGAACCGTCGAATTCGTGTTCTTGTCGACAGTTTTATGTCTGACACTTTTGAAATTAACGCTGGCGTCCCACAAGGCTCCGCCTTATCACCAACTCTTTTTTTGATTTTTAATAACGACTTACTCATCTCTACCCTCAATCCAATCCATAGTTTAGCCGACGACAGCACTCTAGTGGCATCCTACGATTTCCTTAAGAAATCTAATGTCACACCTTCCGCAATCAGTTCAAAAAGATATGTAATGGTTAGTTCAGTTAACCATGACTTAGCCAAAATAGCTGATTGGGGTAAAAGTAATAAAGTTGAGTTTAATACTTCAAAAACTCAAAGATGCCTGATTTCCTGCATGAGAAATCAGTTTAACCCGATTCTGCGATTCCAAGGTGAAAATATTAAACGATCAGACAATCGAAGCATTTTAGGTTTGCAGTTAAATCAAAAAATGCTGTGTAATGAGCATATTTTTAATATAGCTAAGCATTTTTACAGAACTTAATAACTTTGGTCGAAATTTCAAAATTTCATCAGCCAATAGAATTTGAGTAAGCGAGTATCAATCAAATAGTTCAATAGTTTTATACTCGTCGCTTGTTTTAAACTTGAATACCGTGTTAGTTAGATCATAACATAAATAGGGTTAAATTTTTTGGTCATATTTTCGCCCACACTGCAATAGAGTTGGTTGAATTTTTCAATTTTCTCTTTTTTTTTAATTTTAATTATCTCACTAGAAAAAAATTCGTTTCTTTTTATATTCGATCCATTTATTAATTTATATATTTGGCAATTTTTTCCTAGATCACCAGCAGCTTTTTTTATTCTTCTCTCTTTTTTATCTTTAATGTTGTTAATCTATTTAGCCAATAACAGTATTTAGATTTAATGAACTCATTATTTTTATTATTTAAGGTTATGTTGGGCCACAATGGGTTAACGGAACTCAAGAAAATTTTTTTTCAGGCTTTCTTTTTAGCTAAAGCAGTACTTCGCAAAATTGGACAAAATTTGGTTCCAAAAATTTTTTTTGACCAACCGTCGGGCCGACATGGGTTAACAAATCCTAAAACTGTTAATTGTGTCAACTCAATTTTTAAAGGAACATCACGTATACAAAATTTGAAGTCAATCGGTCAAACCGTTTTCATTTTAAAACAAAAAAGCTGAAATACTTGCACCACAGCCCCACAGACTTGGCGGTCCGTTAGAATAAAATTTTTAGCCCACGATTTCTTTCCGTACCCAGAAACCACTATATACAAATTTTCGTGAAAATCGCCTGAGCAGTTTAGAAGCCTATTCGCTCCATACAAACAAACAAACAAATTTTCGCTTTTATATATATAGATATAGCAGCACCACCCCTAAGTCTAATTGACGTTCCTGATACAGTCATAGAATAATCCGTAATATTTACACCATGGACTGCTGTATCTAATATCCAAGTTTCAGTTATACATATTAAGTGAATGGCATATTTAAGTGAATCTTATAAGTGCGTAATTTTGTCAATTTTGTGTTTTAAACTTCACAGAGGGTTCGAGTATCTGCTATACAACTACTCATTTTAAATGAGCATTTCTCTATTCCTATTGAAGCTGGGTGTCTGAGATTTTGCCAAAAATAGTTTAGTGTAATGGCCAAAATTACTGCAAGATTTGGTTGATCTAGTGCTAAGGGTTCGAGTATATGCCATACAACTTCTTCTTTTATATGTTCATTACTCTACACTCACTCCAAAAGTAGTTTAGTGTAATGTCCAAAGTTACTGCAAAATTTTGTTAATCTACTGCATAGGGTTCGAGTAGCTGACATACAACTCCTTCTTTTATATGACCATTACACTACACCTAATAAAGCTGGGCGCCTAAAAAAATAACTTAGGGTAATGGCCAAAGTTACTGCAAAATTTTGGTCTACTGCCGAGGGTTCGAGTAGCTGCCATACAACTCCTTCTTTTATATGAGCATTACACTACAACTAATGAAGCTGGGTGTCTGAAATTTTAAAAGTAGTTTAGTGTAATGTCCAAAGTTAGTGCAAAATTTGATTAGTCTACTGCAGAGGGTTCGAGTAGCTGCGATACAACTCCTTCTTTTATATTAGCATTACACTACACCTAATAAAACTGTAGGTTTGAAATTTTGCGAAAAGTAATTCACCGGATGATGTAATGTTTATATTAAGGTCATACGGGTATCCAAGATCTGACACAATTTACTGTACTACGCTTTTCCTCGCTTTAGATAAAAATGATTTGATTCACAACCATCATGTTACCACTATAATAGACGGGCCATGTGCAAAAATATTTAATAATATACAGACAATATTGACCTAGATAGTAAAATTATGACTTCTCTATACCAGACAAAGACAAATTTATGAAAAAAGAATATTGGTGGTTGGATAAGTTAAGACGATAAGGTTAAGTTAAGATTAGGCAATTTTAAATAAAATAAGCAGATTTGAAAAAATTTTTTTTATTACTTTTTGCATTATGTACTTTGGTCTAATAAATTAAGCGATTTAAATAGATAGATAAAGTTTAACCAAATTTACCTAAATAACAATAAAAAATATGTTTATTTTAATAACAATTGAAGTTAAACCGTTTTGTCAACAGTTTTTTAGGTTAAGTTTGTACTAAGATAACACAATAAAAATAAAAGTTTGAAACAAAAAAAATTGTAAAACAAGTTTAATAATTAAGTTAAATTTTTCGTTCAAGTAATTTCAAGAAATCTGCTGCTGTGAAAAAACAATGTTGTCTATTGTAAATTTCCTGTTTTGTTTATTAAAATTTTTAATTTTGTAAAAAATACTCATGGCCCATGAATACGTCATGAGGAGAATTCCAAATCTATAGGAGAAACGATTAGAAAATTAGTTGTTTACGAAACAATGAAGGTTCTTCATCCACCTTCTAATCAAAAAATTATGCTTGACCGAAAACAAAAATAGAAACAAACAACTAGGCTTACTCCATAGGAAACGGAAATATTAAGAATCCTTTTTTAAATTAAAATACCCTTCATTAATATATATTGAATATCGAGAGATTTTAGAACTTTAAAATTGACACCTGATCGAATAAAAATTACATAATACCTGAATTCATACGAAATCGAATACCGAACGAAACAATCTTTTACGCAAATTCTATAGGTAGGCAAGTAAAATAACGCATTATGCCGAAATACATTTTTGTGAACAATTTTCAAAAAATAAATTTTTTTTTACCAAACTTATCATTTGGAGATATTATTGGAAATAACACACTGAAAGAACTGAAATCAACAATACAAGCAAAAGAGAATTATTTAACATACTGGGAAAAATAAAACTTTTCTTAAAACAGCATATTTCTGAGTCTGTAAATAGAATCGATTTACATAACAACCAGACGAAAAACTTGTACACACTTGTTAACAAATAGAGTAAGGGCATACCCGAATTCGCACTCTCACCCCTATTTGCAGACCCGAATGAAATACTCCCCTCGAGAAACCGATATATCCAAAGTAGTACGAATACTCACTTGCTTTGAAAGCATAAAAGGACTACAAAAGGATAAAACAATTACTTGCCGATGGAGTAATTAGAATATTAAGATCACCATACAATTCTCCACTATGGATTGTGCCGAAAAAGAAATATTACGGATGAAAAGAACAATAGGAGGGTAGTCGACTACAGCAAACTCAAAAAAATCACAATCCTAGATAAATACCAAAATCCTGAAATCCTGAAATCAATGAGGTTCCAACCAATTAATGTAGAAATAATTTATTTTTAGTCATAGATTTAAAGAACGGATTTCATCAAATTCCACTGAGATCAGAAGATATCAAAATGACCGCATTCTCATAAAATAATGGTAAATATCAATTCATGGGACTTTCATTTGGATTAAATGCACCGTCAATATTACAAGGACACTGGACGATATATTTAGACAATATATCATCACATGCTGTTACGTTTATATTGAAGATATTACCGTATTTTCAGAACGGAAGAAAAACGTAAGATAAAATTATGTGTGATAAAAAAATATATAATTATTAAACCTTAATTCCTTTGATAAAAATTATAACCTATATAAAACCTAGTAAAAAATCTTTGAAAGGTATTTTACATTATAATTTTCCTGTAAGAGCGGTTTGCTCTATGGTGGACCAACGGCTCATAGACACCAAATTTTGTATCTGAAGCGAACTTTTAGCAAAGTGAATAAAGGGCGCACTTTAGCAAATTTGTTGTTTTAACAAAGATTGTCATTAGCACTACAAAGCAAATATTTTTTTATTTGTTCTAAACAGTTAAGACGCATTGCATTTGCTACAAATGGGTTAAATGTTTCGATATCGCATTCCCAGAACATTTTTCATTTAGGTATGTTAAGATACTCTGATAATAATAAAATTGCTAAAAAGCATTTGAGCTTGCCAACACTCCACTTCAGAAAAGTGTTGGTTCGGTGAACACCCACATAACTCCGAAGACCTTAAAGCTTATTGTAGTCTCCTTTGAACTTAATATATTTGATAGTCTAATTTTTTAAAAATTCACAAATCTCTTCATCAAAAAACATCTAGAACCCTTCTACTGGATCTGAATAAATAATTTGAAAATTTTCTTGTGATGTAAACTTGGCTCCAAATCTTGATTTTTTGTCCAATTGCCTTTTATTTCTTTATTAGTAATTATTGGCTATATCGAAATTCTGTAAGTGGAATATTATCTTCCTCGTCACATTTTTCAGCCAAATGAACAGTTCGGTTCATCTTTGAGTTTGTGCTTGCAATTGGTGCCCAATCAGGTGATCTATGTCTTGGTCGTTCTCATCGGCACTATCTTCTTCACTTTCTTCACCATCTTGATGATGAGTTAAATAAACATCTACGTTATCTATTTCCCCACGGAACTCCTCATCTTCCACTAGTTCTAATATTTCTGCTGCAGTTAGAAATCTGTAAAAAATTATTTATTTCAATAATCTTATATGCTCTGTGTTCCAATAATGGAACATTTTTAAATTATAAAATATTATAATATCTACCAGAAATAACATTAATTTTTTACTAAAAATTCAATTTCAAAGAATTTTATACATATTATTAAGAATTTATCTATTATTACCAAAAACTTTTTTGTCAACATTTTCAATTTATGTTGTTTTCACTATTTTCAACTATTAATAAATATCAGAATAGACTTACATTAAAAAAAAAAACGCTTCTTCTAATTTCGAAACCAATGAAGATAGAACTTTAAAATGTTTGGTGTAATGTAGGTTTGGTAAAATGCACAGGTGTTTTTTATTATTTTCTTCGTGTATTTTAAATTTAGGACCAATTGAAGTAGTGTTTCGGTGACCACCCACACAACTCCGAAGACCTTAAAGCTAATCTTCGAAATTAATTAAGATAATAACTTGAAATATATATAGAAGCTTTATATTTTATATAACGGTGTTCTTTCTTATTTCCTTCGTATCCTCAAATTTAGACTTAGTTGGAGTGGTGGTTTAGGTACTTCCTAAACCTCCCAACATTTAAAGGCATATCTTCGAAATTAATAAAGATAGTAACTTAAAACAAAGTTAAAACCTTTAAATTTGGTACAAGCGTTTTCTTTTCTCCTGTTGCTAAAATGTGAGATAAATTAAAGTGGTGTTTCGGGTATCTCCAACGAACCTAAAGATCTAACAAGAATATCGTCAAAATGAATAAAGATCGAAACTTTAAATATGATAAACGAGTGTTCTGTTTTGTTCATTACGTTCCTAACATAGGGGAATAATTGGAGTCGTGGTTCAAATAGCTCCCACACTCTTACAAAAATCTAGCAAGCATATTTTCAAAACTAATAAAGATAGAAATCTGAAATTTAGAACACGAGTGTTCTTTCCCATTTGCTTTCTTATTTAACACTTTAATATTTTTAAAAGGCTAAGAAGATAATTATTGCCCATTTTAATATAAAACATATTATATAGTATAATTTATAAATAAAAACCTAAAAAATTTTTCAACAAAGGACAAAATTTTTTTTTTTTAATTTTTTTTTTACCACATATTTTATTGAATTATTCCCACAGGTAATATATATTAAGACATTGTGTACGATACTTAAATTTATTTCAAAGATTAAAACTAAAAAAAACATTTTGTTACATTGCAGTATGAAAATGCATTTGTTCTAATATTGTAACACTGGGCAAAACTGGGTAGCTATAAATGATAAAAAAAATTCTATTTTTTAAACATAATATTGTTTTGATAAATATTATTACTTATTTAAATTAAAAAAAATTATATTACGTTTTTCCTGTAATAGGGGTTAGTTCCGAGTTAAATAAAGCATATATTTTAATAATACCTATGAAATTGGCACAGGATATATTAACTTTTAAATGGTGTTGATAACCACCTAAAGGAAGCGAGCTAGATATAAAAAGTATATATATTTGTGATATAGCGTGACCTCCTGAGTCGATATAGCCACGTCCGTCCGTCCATATGCACGATAACTCAAAAACTAATGGAGCTATCTTCATTAAATTTAAAATGTAGGTTACTAGTACAGCGAGTACGGTGGGGGTTGCATATTTCGTTTGGATTGGATATATCCAAAGTCACGATATCTCAACAACTAATGATGCTATCTTCCTGAAATTTGTGCTGTAGTTTATTATTAATGAAACTACGGTGGAGATTTCCTACGGTCGAGATCGGACTATTGGTTCGGATCCTAGAACTTCTTGATCGAATTTAGGCCAAAAGAGCTAAATTCCGAAACCAATGAAGATTGAACCTGAATTTGATGGCACGGTATCTTTTCCTATTTTCTTAATTTCCTTGAAATTTAGAAGCAATTGAAGTAGTGGGTCGGGAACTATTCACACAGTTCCGAAGACCTTAAAGCATATCTTCGAAATTAATAAAGATAGTAACTTGAAACAAATACAGAAGTTTCAAATGGGCACAAGGGTATTTTTTACTATTTCCTGCGTGTCCCCCTTCTTGGAATGGAGTGGTGGTTCAGGTACCTCTCTTAGACCTCCTAAGTTTATCATAGAAGTTAATAAAAATAGTAACATAAAATTAAGAACGAACGTCCGAGTTGTGTACAAAGGTAAGCAAATATTGAAAGTACGGCGGGGACTGCATATGGCCGAGATCAGACCATGGGTTCGGATGCTGCAACCTTTGATCGGTTCAAGGGCTAACGAATATATCCAAAAACCACAATAACTCAAAAACTATGACGCTATTTTGATGTAATTTAAACACCAGGTTACTAGTAATGAAAGTACCGGGGAATTGTTTATGGTCGAGATCGGTCCATAGGCCAAATGAGCCTTATTTCGAAACCAAAGACATAAAATCTTAAAATTTGGGGCACAGGTGTTTCTTCTTATTTCCTTTGTATCCGTGAAATTTTGGATGAATTAGAATAGTGGTTTGCGAATGTGACCAATACACTTCCACTTCTTTTTTCTAATTTGGGCCCGTATCGGCTCTTGTTTCGTCATTACCCAGATTTCCTCATTCATTATTCACATAGGCCAGAATATGCGACATATTATTCTTAGACATATTCATGAAGACTTGTAATTTTTGTATGTTATTTCTTGATACAAGCCATGTCACGCTTCCATATGGCAGGTATGGATTTGAAACATGCCTCGAAGATTCTTATTTTAGTTCCACGTGCCATGTGTGTTGATTTCCATACTGCCCATAGCCTTCCGAAGGCACTTCCAGTTTTTGTTATTCTGTGTGCTATGTCACTGTTTTGTTATTATGCTTCCATATTTTATAAATTAAAATCACAATATTTTCTTAATAAACGACAAAATTTCTATTTTTTTATTTTTATTATATCATATATTTTATTGATTTATTACCATAGATAATATATAATTAAAAAATTGTGGATGAAACATAAGGTGTGTTCAAAAGTACTTGCACAATGTATGTAAAATTTTTTTTTTTAATTAAAATAATTATATGGAAAGTTCTAAAATTTTCATTGTATTTTATAAATACATTTATTGCATATTTTGCCTTCTAATAAGTTTTCTAACATGCTTTTCTAACATATACTAAGAATTCAAATTAACTTCAATTTTGAAAAATTTTAATTATTAAATTTTGTAATAAAAAGCTAATCAAAGCATTCATGTTTTTAATTTACATTAGAAATCATTAAATTATATAAACCTTTATATATATACTAGCTTTATATATATATATAGCCGGTGCGCGTTGCTGCGCCTCTCAAAGGAGGTTTAATTTAAGTTAATGT
This sequence comes from Dolichopus griseipennis, assembly GCA_963082915.1. NCBI lineage: Eukaryota > Metazoa > Arthropoda > Insecta > Diptera > Dolichopodidae > Dolichopus > Dolichopus griseipennis. The sequence continues at coordinate 3,428 of CAUJBZ010000343.1, read as the reverse complement.
TACTACAAAAAGTTAACACAAAAACTACACATGGTATAAATGTTAAATTTAAAATGTATTTAAGCAATTTTTTTAAAACGATTTTTCTAGGATTACTGTAGTAATATTTTACACTTTCTGTAATTCAAAGCAGTACTAACTACTTTCCAAAATTTTTTTGGACAATCGTCGAACCGGCATGGGTTAACAAATTACAAATCGTTTAATAGAGATAACTCTATTCTCAAAACGGCACACGTATATAAAATTTGAAAAAAATCTGTCAAACCGTTTCTAATTTAGAGTAAAGTAACGAAAAAACCTATAAAAAGCTGTTGGGCCGCAATGAGTTAACGGAGCTCAAGAAAAAAATTTTTAAGGCTTTCTTTTTAGCCAAAGTAGTATTTCGCAAAATTGGACAAAATTTGGTTCTAAAATTTTTTTTGATCAATCGTCGGGCCGACATGGGTTAGCAAATCCTAAAACTGTTAATTGTGTCAACTCAATTCTCAAGGAAAATCACGTATACAAATTTGAAGTCAATCGGTCAAACCGTTTTAATTTTAGAACAAAAAAGTTGAAATACTTGCACCACTTGGCGGTCCGTTAAAGCAAAACCACTATATACAAAGTTTCGTGAAAATCGCCTGAGTAGTTTAGGAGCCTATTCGCTACATACAAACAAACAAACATACAAACAAACAAACTTCGCTTTTATATATTATATAGATAGATAGATTATCACAAATTAATATTGCTTTCGAATAACTTTGAGTTAAACAGATAACAGCAGCATTATAATTGTAATACTTATTTATAACAGAAGTGTGCAAAATTCCTTACCATAAATATTAAAGATAAGAATTAACCAATTCTCATCCCAATATTTCAATCTGAAAATAATCTTTTCCATACCTGTAACCTTGATCACGTAATATTGCATGGAAAACAAAAAAGGATTCCTATAGTTTTGTTTTTAGTTAAAATTTCCGAATTGCTTTTTTATGGTTGAAATCAAGACGTACAATATTTCAGGCTATGACACTCAGAGAGAAAAAGATGTCTCGACGGCTGATTTAACACGTAGTCTTATGGGAATAGGGAGCTTTATCTCGACGGCTGATTTTAAAATTATAATAACTCACAAATTTGCAACTTTTTTAATTTCGTTCAAAGATGACCGTAAAATTCAGTCTTTTAAAATTTTTATAACATATTCAAATATAAAAAATTTTAATATTTTAATTCAGAAATTCTTTTTTGAAAAATACCTTCCATATATTTTACTTTTTTTAAAAGCTTCTTACTAAGCTTTCAATGAGAGTGATAATTTTATTAATATTCTACAGTGTTGGCAATACATAAATCGACAAAATTAGTTTAAATAAAAATATTGAATTGGAAAGTAACACAGCAAATTAAATTTAAAAAACCAAAAAAGAGTTTATGTAAAAATAATATTGTGAAATAAATTGTATATAAAAAATATTTTTATCTGTAAATAATATAAAATACGATATTAAAGTTTTTCGCTGAGATAAAAAGGCTAGTTTCATATAATTCGATAAAATATTTTTAAAAGTTTTGGCTGGTTTTTTTGCAAGGCCTGAGAAGCATGCAACTTGCAAACTATTATCAATTATAACTCCATACTTAATTTCACATCCGAAATAGTTATCATTTTTCAAAAAATATAAAATGACATTATTCGCATTCTTATAAACCAGCAGGGTTACCAACTTCGGAACTAATCAGACCCGAAGCAATTATGTTTAGACCCGAAGATATAATATAATAATAAATACACATGATTACAAAACGAAATTCTTTTATTTTAAATCAATAAAACATAATAAAAAAAAATTAGGAACTTTCTATTTCATTAATTAACAAAATTAATATTAATATAATGTCAACATTAGTTTTTAAAATTATATTTTGAGCTTTTTAAGGAACATTGAAGTAAATTTTTTTCTTCTGGAGCTTTTAAATATATAAGAAAATCTTCGCATTTCATGTCAAAGTTAATTCTTGTACATAGTTCACTTTTAATAAGCGCTATTCGCATTTTATTTCTATCAGCTCTCCAAACTGAATTCATTATTGAAAAAATCCTTTCAATAAATGCGTTGCTTACCGGAATGCTTAAAACTTTGGACATAATTTTTTTCATTTCATTAATTTCATCAGTCGACTGAAATATTTTAACCCATAACCGAAATACATCATTTGGTTCATTTCCACAAATTCTAATATTTGGAAGAATTTGGTTAATAGCAATAATCTCATCATATATTTTATCTTCGTCAACTTTTAAATTTAAAACTTCACAAGTTTTTAAAATTGAGTTAAAAGTAAGTTGATTTTTTAGATTTAAACATGCTAAATATTTAAAAGGACTATCTTCAAAGTTATAAAATTTCGTAAGCTCTTTGTTTAGGTAAACATTTTTGTGCTGTGGCACCAAAAAATTTATTCACAATACGTTTTTCTAAATTTTGTTTTAAGGATGACATTATATCATGCAATTCCGTCGCAGTAACGTTTGGATTTTCTAATAATAGTAAAGGTTTGGACATAAAATTTAAAAACTATCTTTATAAAAATTTTAATTTTCAGTTTCATAGTTAATAATAATAAGGTTTTCAATTAAATTTTCAAAATATTTTTGCAAACCCGAAGAAATTAGTGTCCAACCCGAAGACCCGAAGTTAGCATTCCAAACCCGAAGTCTTCGGGTGAAAAAGATCAAGTTGGTAACCCTGTAAACCAGCCATTCTTATTTATTAACCAGCAAGACCTGCCAATCAGGTCCGTAATTTTTAAAAAAGCGCTTATCCGTAATTTTGGAAATTTAAAATATGAAACTTTAATCGAGCAAGAATCATAATTTAACAGCCAGAAACAGAACATTTTAAAATCATAATTTATTAAAAAATTGCAAAATGTTAATCTTAATATACTTAAAAAATTTAATTTAAAATTTTAAAAAGAGCTTTAAAAACTATCTATTAAAGTACGGCTATTTTTTGCACGCACTTTTTTTTTTTTTACTGTTTAAAACTGTATACAAACAAATAAATATTGCCTACTCAGAAATATGGTTGAATGATGCTAAGAAGGGTATAAAATTTTGAATTCTTTAATTTTATGCTGAAAAATACGATTTGAAATTTAATTTTATTATGAGCATAAAGAGAAAACTTCAAAGTTTATTTTGATATATAATTTATATATTTTTATTAAAATTAAAAATATAAAAACTCGATATTAAAACCAATTTACCTACCAAAATTACATCACAGATTATTATAAAGCTTTTGAAGTTAGGTTAGGTTTTCTAAAATTATTTAAAATTTTTCCTCTTGTGTACTCTCATTATTTTTTGACAGTATCAAAATGGCTACGTTATGAAATGCACAGAAAAAATTGAAAAATATTTTTTTAGG